>VUQG01014075.1:3839-19515 GCA_015106755.1 Etia nguti | reverse complement strand
TTGGAATTGAGACTTGAAAACCCGTGTAACCTATGATGTTGAAATGCAATGTTTGTATCGCACAATGTCTCTCAGTAGGCTATTACAAGAGTTCAGACCAATCAAATAAAGTGGATCAGTTCACCACTGAAAAAATGTGCCGATCCTTGAGACATGTGCAGTCTTTTTCATCCACAGCTGTTTTTTTGTTTGTTTGTTTTTTTTTCCTCCTCTCTGGCTGTGCACTGGCAATGACACGCGCTCTTTGACGCATATTGCAATCACTTATTTGTCAGGTAATGCAGTATGAAATGGAAATTAATGCCAGTGATCCCTTGTAGGTAAAAGTTGGGCAAATGCAACAAATATATCAGCTATTAAGGATTCTCAGACTTAAATTGAAGGTGAGGAGGCAAAGATGTTAATTGAACTCCTACAAATTGAAAAAAAGAAATGTTGTGTAATTAAACCGGACACTAACACACCTGAGACTTCGGTAGTGCAGTTAAAAGAATGTTGTTCAATTATTGTTGCCTAATAATTCTGCAGCATCTCATATCAGCTCCTGTCAACTTGACCTTTTAATCTACACATCTTAACATGGACTGTAGAAAAAGTTGAGTTTTGCATTGGCTGACTGCTTCTGCATATTATTGCACTCAGTAAAGTTGATGCCCTTAAAGGAGGTCCCTGCAGTGACAGTCAGACCCAGTGTGTTTGAAACCTTTAGCTAGGATTGACTGTCACAGTGGAAGAGTATAACAGGTTATTCTTGCAGTAGGGCTTCTTTTTATTCATGTGTGATTCACACACATTATTTGACCTGTCATACCAGAAAAAGTGTAGTTTATCTAATGAGATTTTTTTTACAGATTTTTTGCAACCCATTGTGACAGAGCATGTTAAACACTAGGGTAGGCACAATAAAGTGTGTGTGTGTGTGTGTTTTTCACTGTCTTGTGTGAAATGGGTCTGTTTGACTACTTACTGCTTATACCAGAACAAAGCTTTGCTGATCTTATATCTTCTGCCAATAGCACACTGCTTTCGCATTGAATATCTAAATGACTTTAGCGTTTTAACCCATATGAAGAAAGGAAGTGGAAAGGGGTTTCATAGGGATTTCAAGTTTCATGTACATGAAGATATGGACGTGTTGGACTTATTTTCCTTTAATACGCAAAACAAGTAAAAAAAAAAAAAAAAAATATATATATATATATATTTAAAAAAAGAAAAAGAAAATGCCTGTGTGACATCGCAGATATTCATATAACGACTTCAAAAGAAGCCCTTTCTTCCAAATAATCTCCTCCAAACAGAAAATGCGATGTATTAAGGAGTTTATTTTGGAGGGAAAGCAAAACTACAGCCGGGAACATCGGAAGTTGTAATATTTTGGTGGAACCTTATTGGCTGGAGCAGTCAAAGACATCCTGCAACAAGTAGTGCGAAAATGCGCACGTTTTTACCTGCAGTGGCCGAACAACTTCTCCGAGACATACAGAAAACATACCAGGAGACTTCTCAAAGTAAGATGAATATGACGAAGACAAAAGTCTGGGCTTGGTTAGGTTTAATTTAAACGTAGCTTTAGCATTGCTAGCTAACAGTTGGTTAAAGCAGAATGTGACACGACTTTCATTCAAGGCGCACTCCACATATACTTTCTTCCTTTTCCTGTGAGGACTAGTTAACTTCCAGTAACTGAAACGCAGCTGGCAGCGAGCTTGACCATGCTTCACAGTAATGTCAATGTACTAATTGTTGTGGAACCTCAAAATTATGGCCCTGCTACTTAAAGTGATGCACTTTCACATTTTGGCAGTAGGAGGCGCTGTTATCACACATGTAACTTTAGTCCCAGGCTGTCCTCCATAGATGAACTGCTACAGGTTTAAATTTACATGAAACTTTTTGACATGCCATAGTTTGATAAAGGCAGCTGCTTTGCAACACACACTTTATTCCTACCACAAAATGGACCCTGAGCTAAAATGACTACGCATCTATGCAATTATGGTCTGTTTGTTTATGTATTTGACAGAAATCTGTCTTTCCTACCATTTCTAACTAAACAAAACAGGTTGATATATTTGACTGTGAGAAATTTACGTAATCATAGATTTTGTTAGCCCAGGACACTATATAGAAATTAGTTATCATATATGCTGTAAGTGAACCATACTTGAACCGTATCAACGTTTTGTGTATATTGTTCACATGAGATTCCTAATATAGTTTGCTCTGCCTCCATAAACTATATCACATTATTTAGTAACTATGGGGTGTACTTTGGCCAAATAAATGGCCAAACTGAACCATGCACTTCTATTTTAAGCATTGACTGGTGTGTTTATTTTTATTAAAGGCATGCCCATGCAAGTTAGAAGGTTGACACAAAGCCCATCTGACGCAGTGCCTTGCCCAAGGCCATCTCAACAGTTGTTTCATTTTACCTGCATTAAGGTTCATTAGATTTGAACAGACAGCCACATGGGCAACAGCTTGCCTCTGTGCCCATCTTTCTATTCCAGGAGAAAACATAGCCAGAAAACATAACACAGATAACGTTCTAAGTGCAAAAAATTACAACTCTTGATTTGATAGCTTGTAAAACCATCTTTAGCAGGAATAACTTGAAGTAATCATTTTCTGGATGACACTATTAGTCTCTCACATTGATGTGGAGGAATATTTTTGTACTTTTTGCCACAACAGTGCTTCACTTCATTGTGGTTTGGATATATTCCTTTAAGTACAGCTCTAGTAGTCCCACTTCTGTATTTATATCAGGTTGATTTTTGGGGGGCTTTGATGGATCAGCACATTGATTCTTTTCTTTTTCAGTCTTTCTGTTGGGTGATTGTCGTGTTATATCATGGCCGCACATTTGACTCCAGAACACTTTGGTATAAAGAGGAGTTCATGGTAGATTCAGTAACTACAAGGGCTCAGGTTTTGTGGCTGCAAAACAAGCCCAAAAACACCACCCCTCCACCCCCGTGCTTAACAGCTGCTTAACAGCTGACATGAGCTGTTTGTTATGCTGTGTTTGATTTTTTTTTTTTTTCCTAATTGTACTGTGTAATGGAAATGGAAATGATTTGAAACAGTGTCAGAATATGGACACTGCAATCTTTCACATATACCACGCGTTGATGTATGATAGCATTTTCTCTATAAATATTCTAGGCTTAGAGTCCCTCTTTGTCAAAAACTATCCACACTGCTGTCAGGCTGTCTGTATCGTTGTTTGATGCCTTTTGCAAAAGTAAATAAAACTCAAAGACACCTGGTTGTGTGCACCACAGTTTATTTCAAATTTCCACAACAGGCTTGGTGTCAGAAGTGTGATCCCATGGCTGATTGGATCTGAGGTCCAAGATGGAGAGTGACGGATCATCCTGGAAAAATGCATTTCCACCCTCGAGCTCAGATAGTTGACAGATGAAGAGGACTAACACCCCCTCCCCAATAGATTGATTGTTTCTCCACATTCACATCTGGTCTAGAGATTCATCGTTGCAGGGCTGAGTTAACGTAGCGATCCACAAACGGGAAGTATTTTCTGAGGGACAAAGTAAATTGAGGACCCGGCCCTTCTAAGGTTCACCACTTTTGTGACTGCTTTTACCAGGTTGTGGTGAAAAATTATCTTTGCAGTGACAATCGTGTACACAATGGAGATTAATGCACCAGATTGATTAAAATTATGTATTTGTGAGCACCATTTCATGTCTCCAAATGCAGTTTATGTGTGGGTGAAATATGGTGATCGAGCTATCGGCATTATCCATGTTTCGCTGAAACCGCAAGGGAGAACATTCAGCATAAGACAGCTGATGTAGATAAAAGGAAAATAATAGATTGTACAGTAAAACCCAACAAAAAAAGGAAAATATTTTGTTGAAATTAAAAATCACCTAAATGGCTTAAATGTGTGGAAATATGACACAGAATGCAGGGACTGGGAGAAAGCTGAATAAATCTTCTCAGAGAAGGTCTTGTATGTCTCTCTCCTGAGAGCCTCAGTGTGTCAGACTGGACCATGACCTCGACTGTGCCCTTTCAGTGGCTCCACCCACTCAACCTCCACCTACACTGCCACCATACAACAAACATGGATGGTGCATGGCACCAGCAGACTCTTCCAGTGATTCATTACTGACCACAGCCCATGTCTACAGGTTTCATATCAACAAGCATTCTCATCAGAAAGCACAACCACCTCCACGTCACAGTTTTCGCCACAACAGGTAGCAACGTGCAGTCCCTTCAACTGCCCCTCAAATGTGCCAATGGACAGCCCCTACTAGTCTTTTGACCTTAATCAGAAGCCCAGATTAAAGAAATCATGACTCCTAACTGGGGAAAGAAATTCTGTTAAATTCTGTTATTTTCCATTGTGAGACATGTATTCAAATTATGATTGGGATAATAATGACAGCTGAAGGAGACAAAGAAGAAAATGGACAAAGAGCTCCACATGGCAGCCCTAACATGTGCTAGTCTATCCAAGCTACAGCCTATCTGCCAGGTCCCCTGACCACAAACAAGTATCAAGCTCCTGCCAGAGGAAGAAATGGCTCCAGAGCAAGATGACACGACCTGGACATCAGTTTAAAGTGCTTTTAGAGGGCACAGCGCTGTTGTCCCTCAACGGCAACAACACTGTTGATGAGAAGCATTGCGAGGTAGACTGAGGCTGGAGGGAAGGCACAAGAACAACATGCTGCTACTCTGCTGCAGTACCACACACATGTGATAGTATACAGCCTATGTGCACATTTATGTAATTATGATTTGGGGATAATTGAACTTTGAACAGGCAATTTTGCTGTCTGTTGTCAGTAAGTTTATCAAGCTGTGATCTAATGTGTTGTTTGGGTGCTGGATTAATTTCAACCTCTGAAGGTCTCAGAAAGAAAGTAGTTGAGCCCAAAACTCACATTTACAGGCCTGGTCAGCTTTTATGAATGGAAACTGTCAGCTTCTGTCAGGTAACATAAATGACCTACTTTTCAAGGAAGATGGGAAATAAACACCCCAAACACAGATCAAGGTTTTATAGTTAAATAAAACTAAAAAATCAAACTTGATGTGAAAAACCAACTGAAAAACACCTGCTTTCAGTAAAGTTGTGTGTTTTTATTGTAATACCTATACTGATTTCTCCTAAGATGCTAAAAATGATTGCCCTCCATGGAATAATAATAAAAAAGACTAAATCTTAACATTTTCAAACAGTAAAAACTAACCTGAAATGAAGAGACCATTCTGGGAACAAACTCAAAATAACTCTGGGAAGAGTTTTCCACTGGCTAATGAAGAAGCAGCCAAGTTAAATAAGTGTAAACACAAAGTAAACGTTCTGTATGCCTACATAGTTTATCTTTACCTCAACTTCAAGACAATAGCTGAGTGTTATCTTACAAGCCCTGCGACTGCTGATAAATTGTTTACACCTAAACAAGTCACTTTTTTTTCTTCTTGCAGTTCCCAATGACCTGCTGATTGCGTAAGTATTATTTTCTTTCTTTTTTTTGATTATCTGATTATCAAAATTTTCGAGTACTATAAAAGTACACAAAAAAAGAAAAGAAAAATCACTCAAACACACACAAGTACTGTCTTTCCCTGCATGTATTTGATTTTCTTTAGTTGTAGTACACTTCTGATTTCATTCATCCACCTATCAAATATTGGGGGCATCTTGGATTTCTAGGATTATGGAGCAATTTTTCTTGCTAGCAGTGTGGATGAAGCAATGCTTCACTTGAATCACCCCAAGTAGCTCTGTTAGAGGTGTACAATGAAACTAGCTATCGAAAGTCTTGTCATAAAAATAAAATAGATGGTCTCAGAAGGTTTGCGGTTTCTTTAATTGAAAGAACTGATGAGTTTCTTGCTCTCTTGCACATTTAGAGGTGAAGCACTTTATTAATATTTAACGTAAATAGAAAATAGGTGGACAGTTTGAGTTGTATCAAAGTGTGCCTGACAAGATTTCCACACTTCACCAGTAATTTCAGTGCCCAGTTTTTCCTGCCAGTCTGCCCTGAATGGATTTGATTACAGACCAATAATGTTTAGCAGAATGTTGTATAACTGGGACACGACACCTTTACTGTATGGTTCAATAGCTAAGATCCATTCAAAGCAGCATAATGAGGTGTCTGCACTTACAAAAATGTTGCATTTATAGAAAACTGAAGACGTGCAAAGGCAGCAGCAGAGATTCCTGCAACTGCAAGAGGCATCAGGTCATGCTTGACACATTTTACAGTATCTTACCAAGTTTTGAAGACGGGGTCCTCCAGACCAAACTTTAAAGGAGTTTTGGTTTCGGGAACACTGGGAGACATGACTGCCTACAGGAAATTTGTTTTTTAGCAATACAGGTGTTTTTTTCCAGGTTACTGCCGGAAATATTTAAAAAAAAGACTCTTCCATCATTTTTTATTAGATGCTCCTAATTTTTTTGCTTTTACCCATTTTTATTGTGCAGGACTATCAAAGTGCCTTGGCAAGCAAAAGGTCGCCGGTTCAGTGCCAGGTGGAGTAGTCAATAAAATTAGTCATCCATAAAAGTAGTCATCCACTCCTGTCTGAGTTATGTTTTAAGTAAAAAAAAGTTGGCTCCGAGTGGGTGTGAAGGTCTGGCTGGGTCTGAGTGAGTGTGAAGTGGATAAACCACACTGAGAATGACCAACGATGCATGCGTGCAGTCTGGGTTTCCCCATGTGACACAGACACTGACAGGACTGCGATGGTGCTCTGTGAGATTTCCTGGCAAAGTGGCTCGAAATGTTGAGAGTACAGGAGTGCTCCCTGTCACCACATCCTGTTTGTCAGACAGGAAGCTTTTGGTTTATGGGCTCATCACACTCTGACAATTCACTAGTAGACTTTTTGTTAATCTCCCAGGCTTTATAGAAGCATATTTATCATATAGCAGCACAATTAGGCTGCCCACATGAATGGTTCCAGTCAGAATTTTAATAAAAACAAACTGAGTGATGGGGATGTAATGGATAAAGGGATGTTGTTCTTATTGCACTGAACTTCAGCGTGATTATCTAACATGATTGAATGACCTTTTTCATAGGATAGACCTTTAAACCAATAAAAGTCTGGTTTGAAACCATTTAACATTTGCTCTAATTAGGCACATATAGAGTGTTGTGTTAAAGATAATGATTATTAGTTCACATTACATTTGTATGTCCGCACTAACCCTGAGGAGACATGCAGGGACGAAATGATGTAAAAAAGGGTTCGAGATGCTCCACCACAGACGCACACAGATATAGGAGTGTGGTTTCTATAGATATGCAGTGTGTCTCGTCTGCATGTTTCACACAAGCATGACTGCAACTCTTTTTTTCTCTCCAGCTGATGAGCAGTGTTTCTAAGAGAATATATAGATAAGACTGCTGCAAGAGTGTGGCAGATAACCAGTAAGGTTGGGCAATAAGTGAAAATTTTCCAGCCAACAATCGTCAGTCCAATAACCGACTATAGGCGATATAGTCGCACAGGCGCAGAGTTTTTGATGGGCGGAGCAATGTAATCATGGACGGACTGATTTGCGCATTTAGAATTCATTAAGTTTGTTTTGGAGGGAATATTTTACTTTTTCTTGTTCGTTTCAGTATTAATATAGCTACTTTTTGGATTATTTATTTATTTGAGATGCGCCAAATCGCACAAAAGACTTAACTTTACGTCCGATTTTTTTTTTTTTTAATGTTCGCTGGAAGAGACATTTTGATTTTTAACTCACTTTTTGTTTAATTTTGTATTTGTTGTTTGGTCGAGTGTGTAAGTCAGATAAACACTGGGAAGGCCTGTAAACACGGTTAAAGTGGAAAAAAGAAGCTAGTTTCTCTTTGCTTCCCTCCCCACCATTGTTGTTTTTTAATTTAAATAAAATGTTTTTGTTTTTCTGAACATGTGCTACTGCCTTTCTTTTTTTCTGTATGAATTTGAGTAAATGAATGATTGGATATGGGCGCACTCTGGGGAGGGTGCCGTTAAAACAGCGCTATTATTTTTTTCCCGTTGTCTGCTTCTCCTAGCTTCACCTAACATTATTATCAAATCATAGGCTTATAAATAAATAAATAAATCGCTCTTGTAAAAACGATCAGCTAAAGGCTCAGCCTATCGTTGATAGTCGATATATTCGTCCAATCGCCCATCCTTAATGACCAGGGAGTGAAACTAAGCCAATGTGTTATGATTCTATGAAGGAAAAACAAACGAGTGTGCCAGTATTAATGTCCGATTAAAATTCAAGTTGGATGCTTTTTAATTGTTAATAATTCATCCAAATTGTGGGTGGCTGTTCTTAACATTTTTCAAATTTTGGGAAAACTGCCATAATATAACAACGGAAAAATCAGCAAACTCCTAAAATCCATCAAGATCTGGCATTTTTAATTTTAAAAATGACAGGTTTCTGTGATTAATTGTTTTGCTTTTCTTATACACATTTAAATCTGAGCACAAAGCTTCTGTCATTGTTTTGACTCCTTCTTCTTGTCTCATAGGCTGAAGTTTGTCTTCGGGTCTTGTGCCTTACAGGCTTTGGATTTGGTTGACCAGCACTCAGTCACCTGTTTGACATCTCCCAGTGGACGCAAGGCCTTTCAGGTCTGTCTCATTTTTTTTTAAGCCCGAGTTTCACTTGTCAGTGCCTGCTAATATCCTAAAATGTGTTTCTCACTGCATGTGAGAAATTCTTTCCTGAAAGTGCAAATTTTCAAAAGCATTTTACAAATGAAGAACATTCTTATAAGACAGGAAATACGTTATTTAGCCCAAAAGTTTGAAAATTATTGGAAATTACTTAATATGAAAGAAAAAAGACTATTTTCCTGAAAATTGTCCTTAGTCATTCTGCCCTTAAGCTTCTGAGTTAACCTCAGGGGGACAAGGCATCACTTGTGGTGGGAGAAACAAAGCAGTCCACCAAGGTTGTGGTCATTGTGTCCTGAATTTCCTGTAAACTCCTTCAGCCCCCTGTAAAAATAGTTTTATGAAAGGAGCATTGGAGTACAATGTAGCTAAATAAAGACATGGATTTTGTTCGTGTTGTGAAATTTTCAGCTCTGTTTAACCTTTCCACATCGCGGCTACCTCATGTCTGACCATTTTACACCAGTATTTCAAAATATTTCTGGCACCTTGAATCTCTTGAGAGTTTTAGATGATTTTTTAAAAATCCAAAAGCATCAAATTTGCTTTTGCATCTTATAAGTTCATGTTGACAGCTGTGAGTTTCCTCCTGTAATCCAGCCAGGTGGCACTTATATAAAGTTTTATTTGAACAGTGTCTGTTCAAATCATGTCTCAGAGGCATGGCTCAGACATTTAGCTTACACTGCTCTCTGACTTCACTTGTCAGTAGGCAGCTGTTAAAATCAAACCTACCCCTTAAAAATACCTGAACACATCAGAACATGGTGAGAAGTGCATGAAGAGCTAAAAAGAATCAAAGCCCCTGATTTCTAATGAGAAATAAAAAAAGGAGGTGAAGTTACTGCTGTGAGGATCAAAGGTTAAGTGATGACATAATGTTTGAGGTTGGACTTGAGGTCCTGTGATTTTTGATCAGACCGGAGCATCTTCAGGAAGTATATGCTACCACTGGGAGTTGGAGCTTTAGCTCATTTTCTGGCTTTTCTGCAATTAATCATCCACTTGTCAAGCATTTATGCCAATTTCCTGTAAGGCGGGAAGAGGAGGGAGCAGCCGTCTCTCAGCACATTACAAAAATAATGTTATTTTGGAAAGAAACGCATTTACTGGAAGTGCAGTAATGCGTGTGTTCAGTGGAAAGAAGATAATAAATGAACAGATTCGGCCATTTTTGTCATTTCCTACTAATAATTTGTTTCTGTTGGACAGAGTTTCTCGTGTTGTGGTGGTTATTTTGTCACCTTGTGGAATAACCCATGAGAACTTGGCATTTCAGTGCAATTTTTCTTCACAGTCTTATCTCATTCTTAAAGCCGAATGACCTTTTGATAAGAAATGTACCACCGTTTTGGGGTTTTTGGAAAGAGAATTTGTGAGTGGTGAAGTCTGAGAAGTAATGAAACTCTTAAAATATATGTTTTTGAGTCAACTGTTGTTAATATAGTGGGACAATAGAAAGTTATTACAGCTTCTCACAGTTCAAGGTGACAATATGAAATGTTGTCTTGAAGTTATTTAATTATCCATTAAATGTCCATTCCCCCGCCTCAGGTCATGTTTTAAGGTTTCAGTTTAAGGTGGTGACAGGGCCTGCTGAGATGATGTGTGACTGGCTGTAGTGAGAGTTTATTTAATCCTCTCTGAAGTGCCATTATTTATTAGTTAAACCATTCTTCTTATCGGAATGTAAAACAAAAGTCTTTGTAGGATTAGCACAAAGGCTTTTTAGTTCTTAAAGTAATTAATCGTCACACACGAGAATCTCAAGGTCTGTGTTTTGTAAGTCAGAATAAATGCACCCAGTCAGGGTTGACTGATACTGCACATATACAGCATGTTGGCATACAGACACAGGGGCAGCGTATCTCAGTGACTTCCCACTATAAATTTCCCCAAAGCCATATTTGTGGCGTGGAACAGAGGGCTGCCCTAGTTCCTGCTCCTCTGGCTCATGTTAATAGCAAGTACTCTCATGGGAGCCACTGCTTGTAGCAGAGATGAAGCCAGAACTCTCCAACTGCAGTGAGTAAGAGAGAGACGCTGATGTATAGTGTTTTTTCTTTTTTGAAGAAACTTCGATGCCTGCCAAGCAGTGCAAGCGCAGTTTGGTGTCTTTTGATGATACTTGCCACTAGCTTTGTGCTGAGAGCTGCAGCAGAGCCTCGTGAAGCCAGCAAAACAAAAAAGGGCTGGTGTGAGCTGATTTTAAACTTGGCTCTTTAGAAACTGTAGTGGTCCTTGTCCATGTGGTCACAGTTTTACAGCTTCTGTCCTCATCTTGATGTGAAAAGTACATCTTTAGTGAGGTGTTGGAGTCTTTGCAATTGTCTCTTTTGTGCTTTTTTTTTTAATAATGAAATGTCACGTTGAATAAATGAGGTGTTTTTACTTTTGTAGGTCAGAGTCAAAGGTAATTCATTGAAGCTCTGGAGAATAATGGAGCCTGCTCTGACATCTTGGCAAGCATTAGTTATTGTGAAGTGTCAAGCTAATCCACCGACTTAATGTCCTCATGTGTCGTGTGTATGAGGACGACACCTAAATCACTGTCCGTAGCTGGGAGCGAGTGCTGACATCATGAGCAGCTTCAGTCAGCCAAGGTCATTAGACATCCTGCCCAGGTTTTTTAAAAATGCATTATTTATTACTTATCTCATCTAAATAACTAATGAGAAATCATGTAGTTGGTAGAAGCTACAGAATAGTTTACACCATTATATTCCTGTAAATTTGGAGGGTAAAGTCGGCATGTGAAACGTAACAGCAACTGACTGCGGTCTACGAAGTGCAAGGCTCTGCAAAAGTGTTCAGCCACACCTTCATTTCTTTATGTTTTGCTAGCAAAATGGGAAATACAGAAATTTATTGAAACGTGCAAAAATACATAGAAATACAGTATACAAGGCAAAACAGTTTGTACAATCTTAATCTGCTTGAAGGTCAGTATGTGTTTTGATCACCTCTATTCTTCAACACAGCCTTAAAGGCAAGCTTTCCTATGATTTCTGTAACTAGTCTTTAGCGTTACAAGTGGCTCTAGCTTCCACACAAGTAAGATATGCATCAACTATGTTGTTTACAAGAGGTGGAAACAGATCAGTAAATCTGTGGCGAGGTGTGTGCTTGGGTGAGCAGAAAATTAGAAATCTGTAAGTCCGGGAGCTTGCTTAGCATAATGTGAGAGAGATGAAAAACAGGTTTGCTCTTTATATACACTGGGCCACAATGGTACATGGACTGGTTCTTATATAGAGTACTCAAAGCGCTCCATCAGACCCGTTGCTTCTGATTTTTAGTCCAGCTCTTGTGTAATTTGGCATATCTCAGCCCTTTCTCAGGTTCCGTGTCAGGTCTTTGTTGTTTTTTGTTTTTTCTATTTCTTAAGGACATGACTTTCAGGTACTGTTCATCTGTTGTAGATAGTTTCATAGGCCTGCATCTCTTCTTCTTTCTTCCACTGGTCCAGTAATCTCAAAGGTTTTAACTTAACACTGCACACCATGCACAGCACCAAAATTATAAGCTCCTCGGTGGAGGTAATTGTATGAACACCAGGAAAGGCAGGGGTTTTTTTTTTTTTGCTGGTCTACATCATAGCTGCATGTGGTATTTTTTTTTTTAAATGTTTATGAACAACATAGTTCTCAATCTTAAATTAAAAAAAAAAAAAGGATATATGTTTATGGAATAAGATCACGGCTGTAATATCCAGAACTCAGCCAGTCATGCCTGAACTCGTTGAGAATCATTTGGGGAAACAACTTGTTTTCCTTCATGCCTTTACTATCTCCACTTCTCATCTACACAACTGCTTCTGCAGTAGTGTAGTCAGATTTGATTTCAGAATCTCCCTCTGCAACAATCCTATGTGACATTTTTTCAGTTGAGGTCAGTGAACACAAACTTTGTCACATATTTAAGTGTGTTTTGCACGAATATGTTTCAGGTAACGGGAGGCTCGAGGCGTTTGTACACTTGCTTCTTGTCCTGTCACTACTGCCCGTGCCCAGCCTTCACCTACAGTGTGCTACGCAGAAATGACGGCCTGCTGGTAAGTCTCATACAGACCATATGTCGTGTTGAACTAAAGGTTTTAGTTGGATAGGTGTTGGGAGTGGAGAGGGAATAGCATTTAAATATAAGTGCTACACAAATGTATGTGTGTACTTGCCAATGATAGTTTTAATGCTAAAAAAGCTGATAAAAGTACATTTTCTTTTTGTAGCTGTATTTAGTGTTTGTTTTGTTTTTCCTCCAGATAAAGATCACACTGCCTGTGATAAGGATGCTCTCACAAACCAGTGATCAGCTGAGCTCTTTACATCACAATATTCATATAGATGATGAGGAAGAAAAATTGAGTTATGTTTATTTTTACTCCAGTGTTGTGGGTGCGTGCTGTTTATGTTAGTGGTTTTTAATAGTGTGTCAGTTTAGATAATTAATTTGCTTCCTTATTTTCTTCTCTGTTATATCCTCTTCACCTTTTCATATCCATTTGAGAAATGCCACCAAGTCAAGTTAGCATGCGATTTGCCTAAGAGCACTTGGATGACATGTTTTATTAAGAGTGTTGATACTTCCTGCTATTATATCAATAAGAAAAGGAAGCGATATGACGTGTTGCTATTGAGGTTTTGCTCTGCACCTAATTGGTGTCTTCACTACAAAGGGTTCTAATGCTTTGTATTTGATTGCCTAGGTTGTTGTCTTTTGTCTTCTGAAAAGCACTCATAGGAGTTTGTTGTATTTTCCCGAACTGGTTGCTCCTTGCAGTCTTCAAATGGTAGTCCTCCACCTGTCAGGAGCTCGAGTAGTAGTTTATTTATAGCCCCAGAGGTGAAACCCGCAGAGCAGTGGCTAACCACACCAAACCTTTACATATTTTGGAACGTGAGGGGGACATTTCCATTGTATAAAGTAGTATATTTACACACACACTCTCGTGTCTTGTCATTCAAGTATGATCTCAGAGGAAAATCTTTGCCAACTCAAGTAAGACAAAGCCCACGTTGAAATGTGTGTGACAGATGTAATGTGGTCAGGATTTGTTTTTGTCTGGTCACTGATGGGCGTCTACCTCCCGTCGCTCGGGCTGGCTCTTTTGGCTCCAAATATCTGCAAGTAAACAATCTTCGCTTGTCCTCTGACCATTAGGCCGTTCCCTGGAGGACGCTGCTAAAATCATTGTGAGAAACAGAGAGCTGCAACAGACCATGGAGAGTCCTCATGAGCACGTCAGCGCCATTGATATCTTTCCTCATGAAAAAATACAAATGCTCATCAAACTCTTCGTCCAGTTAGATGACGGCGGAGGCGAGCTTGTGTCGGTTCAAGTGTGGAAGCAAAATGGTGTACGACATTTTAAAGAACTCTCACAATCCCAAAGTCAAAAATGAGACGCATGCAGGGTGTAGTCCTGTCTCTAGACTAGAGCCACTCCATTCATTCCTGTGCTCTGCAGATTCAAGCATGACCACAAGACAGATGAGGTAGTACTGCTCTGACAAGTATAGGTCTGTGGACATATAAAGGAGCTCACCTGCCATAGCCATGTGCTAGTAAACAGTTCAGGAGAGGCTAAGAAATAAACTTCTCTGCTTTTGCAGATTTAGAATTTGAGGTCATTTTTAGCCTCCTTTGTTAAGGAAATGGATGGGAAAAAAATCCACAGACAGGCTAATGTGCAGGTGAAGCTAATGTGCAGCGCACGCAGTAAGCTGAAGAGGAAAACAAATCAATGAGTAACTTATACTGATAATCAGAGGAGCTAATGAACACGTTCACTGACACATGCTCACAGATCCCGAACTGCACAGCATCTTATAATCCAGCAAGCATTAGGCTACTGGTACTACTGCTTATTTTGTACACAAACATCCACACACAAACAAAACCCTCTTTATTATAAGTGCTCGCCATTTTTAATTAGATCTAAATATTCTAAGTTAGTGACTAATACGCTCAGTGTATTATACAATGAGTTAGTGGAATATTTCCAACAGGTCAGAGCCAAGCTGCTTCTTTCTAGTCTGGTGTTTACATGAGATCTTTGAATTTAAATTACTGGCATGTCATTAGAGCTTCATATCCGTCTCATTAATCACACCGACTCTGCTGTTAATCTAATGAATCGGTGTCTGCGATCTTTTCTTCCAGTGCAAACATATCCTGGCTGTGTACCTGAGTCAGGCCATGGCTGCGACTCAGCAGGAAAGCGTAACTGATCAGCAGATGTCCCTGCTGCTCAGTGGGACGATGGACCCGTGACTGCAGGTAGAACGACACACCTGGCCCTGCAGAGGCATGCGCCGGAGCACCGAGCGTCCTGGACAGAAGCCAGTGTAATGACATTGATGACACAGAGCAGGGAACGCTGTTATGTCTCTCTGAAAGACCACAGATGTTGTTCTATTTATGTTTTCTTTTGGAAGAACTCTTAATCTGTTTCCAATAAAATATCATCTGTTCGCTGAATATAGACTGCTCTACATTCAGTCTCCTTTTATCTGAAACTGTCAGTTCATGAGGCAGCATCTTCATACTGAAAGCACTTAAGAAGCTTTCCAGTGTGGGAAATTTAGACTGTTACATGGTTTGCAATTTTAACTTCAGGGAAAAAAAGCTGACGTTTAACAATATAAACATTGCCTTTATTAACAAAATAGTTCACCATACATACAGATTTCATCATGTTAAATAGCAATATCAGTTTGCAGTTTTGTTGGAGAAACCAAAGAATGGTCTCTGGAAAACTTGAACATCAGCTTGACCGCAGAGGAAGTTTTTCCTGATTAGTAGCAACACTAGAGCACACTGACAGACAGGTACTTCGGAATGAAAGGCAGGAATGTTGAATTCAGTCAACTTATTTCGACTTACTGTTGAAATTGAAAAAGAAGGCAATCGTTTGACATCGATAGCTGGCTGAGAAAAGCTGAACACCTACAGTACTTTTTTTTTTTTTTTTTTAACACATCATTAACAT
>VUQG01014073.1:35296-50684 GCA_015106755.1 Etia nguti | reverse complement strand
ACCTAATTTTTTTATTTAAAAGTATTTTATAGCATATAACACCTTTGAAAATATGCTTTGGTTCACATTTAACTCCAGAAAATCATAAATCAAAATATGGATATTACCTGTGACACCACTCATGTCGGCACTTATATTTCTGACCTCGTGTTATAACCGATTAAACTTGATCTCCTCCCTTTTGCCCCCATTTTTCTGGGCATAGATGCTTAACTAGTTAAAAAAACAACAACATCTGTCTCTTGCTTTTGTGTCACATAGGAAAGAAGCATCAATATCTGATGAGAAGACTTATTAATTTGGCCTTGCTGTGTATTATTGTGGTGTTTGGTGCAGTTTTCTTATTTTGTAGGGTTGTTTTTTTCAAGTGGAGATGAATATCTCTAACAAGTTGATTTGTTCACATTTGGACATCTTAATTTTTAAGAGAAATGTGTTTTTTGAGTTTGTACACTGTATGCATATAAGGCAACCATTTCCTTTTTCATTATTGTTGTTTGGTGCATTTTTCTCTCTTTTTACAAAAGGGGAACAAAGGATATTTAAGTCGACCTAAGATGATTTGTTTTAATTTTTACATGGTCTTACTGAGGTGATGCAAAGTGAAACATGCATTTTTTGGGGGGGGTAATGTGCTGGAAAAGCTTGAAAATGGACCTTGAATGTGCTTAAAAAGTGCTTGAATTTGACCCTCAAAAATGCGTATGAACCCTTCAAGTGTTAAGTGAAGTTAAGCTGATGATGCTGACCAACGTTATTCTGTCTAATATAAAGACATCTTGTTCATTTCAGTTGTGTAAATCCACAAAGAGCAGTAAACCTCAGAGCAGTTGTAGCCCAAATCAGCTGATCACAGCTTGTATATTAAGAAAATCTACTGAAAATCAACTGATTTTAGGGTTCCCACCTGCTGAATCCACTTTAACCTCATCCCTACTTATTTCCTGTTCAAAGGCAAAGTCACGTCTATGATGTAGGCATCAGAAAATAGAGCTATTTTCTTTTTTTCTGCTCATGTTCTACTTAACTGATTCAAGCGGAGTACCTTATTAGAATTAACATTTTGAGTGAAATAAAATTTATTTTCCTATCTACTCATATTATTTTATTATTACATTAATATAGCAAAAGGGTCAGCTAGCTTTGCACAGAAATAGCTGGTAGAAACATCCTCCAAAGAGCTGCTTTGGGTACATTTCAGAGCTGGTACGTTTTCACATTCACTCGAGTAAAGAGGTTGAGTAAGTACTTCAGCTTTTACTGGAGTATTTTTTTAACACTAGTATCTGTACTTATACTTATGTACAGAATGTCTGTACTTTTGCCACCTGTGTACAAAAGTCAGTTCTCCATTTTTACTAAAGATTCAAAGTAAAGTTCGTAGTATCGCAATGTTCTTTGTACAAACCGATGGGTGACATCATCAATATTCCATCATCAATATTCCATCCTTTAAATACAGTATATGATTGTAGTTACATTAAACAGGTATTTCAATAATATGTCTGGACTGATTACATCCAGTCCACTTAGATAAAATCAAGTAATGATATTAAGAGTAATACTACTACATTAATATGCAAATAGCGTTTCATAATGCTTTCAAGCAAACATGGTCACAGTTATGAAGCTACAAACCACCACAGCAGAAGACAATTTACTTTCATAGGTTATCTTTATTCATATTAAATCCAGAAAATAAATACAAAACATTCTGGGAGTATCTGATAAAGTGACAAAGACCCGCTTCAGTCAAGTTTTGCTAGTCAGAAAAATGTACTTTTCCTGTTTTAGCCACAGTTTGAAGTTTTATTTAAACTTGGACAATGTGTTGAAGCAAACTTCATCAGTCTTCTTCACAGGGATCTAACAATGGAAGATTTCCAGTTTATTAAGAACAACCTCAAACTTCTGTCCAGAGACTGACTGTACTTTAAATCTGGAACTGGACCGTCAGTTTTTAATCATCTAGAGCCCTCCTCTGCTTGGGAGTGTTTATTTGTGACACAAACAAATATTAAACACTAAATATCGAGATGATGGCACATTTATATGGATGACTTACAGGTACGCTGTCATTAAATGGAACATCCAATTATCAAAATCCAAAGACTTCCTGTTAAACCCAGCTCAACATTAGCATTTAGTAGATTTGACACCAGATTAACATCCAAACGCTATGGCCACTCAGACATATGGCTGCTGGGACGAGTCGAAATGAGCTGTATTAGTTGCACATTCGGACACCACAGAAATAATCAAACACAGATTTGGATTTGAACATGCACAACATGTGGTAATTAGCTGTGAAGCTGTATATTCCAGAGTTGATAACGAGGGGGAGGTGTAAAGGAGCAGTGAAGGCCTGTGTGTTGTGTCCTGTGGAAGGCACTGACATTATCAGTACAATCTCCTTTACTAATAACATCAGACACATTCAGCGCTAACAAATGAGTACTAACATGAGCAGATTTAACCTCAACATCATTTCTATGGGGGAAAAGATACAAGACAGAGTTAACTACAAAAAGTACTGAGGCGTGTGGAGCGCAGCCACTGGAGAGCTCGGCAGTAATCCATTAATGTCCGCTGGGGACACTAATCAGAGTGTGTGTCTGTGTGTGTGTGTTTGGTCATAGCTATGAACAAGACTAGGTGTGCTTAGATATGTATGTATGAGAGTGTGTGTTCAGTCACCACATCCTTCAGCTGCAATCAAAGGACAGGTTAGCATTTATATTCGTATGTTATGATAGAGGTAGCACTTCAGTGTGCTGACTATGCTCATCATTCATTTCTACGTATCAGGAGAGGATTGAGAAGGCAAATGGTGTGTGTGTGTGTGTGTGTGTGTGTGTGTGTGAGTGAGAGAGAGAGAGAGAGAGACAGGTTATTCAGTCGTCCACTCCTATGTTGCGGAACAGATAGGACATGGACTCTCCGTTGTGGATGCGGCGGATGGCCTCTGACAGGATCATGCTGATGTCGACCGTCTTGATCTTTGGACACTGGAGCTTCTGGAGCTCGTGGGGAATCGTGTTGGTCACCACCACCTGGAGACAATGACAGACGTGAGGAGCAGGAGGCGGCCGCCATGCAGAAGAAAGCGTAAGAACGACAACTCACCTCATCGATGGCTGACTCCTCTATGAACCTGGGGGCCTCTGAGGAGAGGAGGCCGTGTGTTGCCATGACAAAAATCTTGTAGGCCCCTCTTTCCTTCAGCGTCTCCGCTGCTGCCACAAAGCTGTCCACATCATCGATGATGTCATCCTGGGGACAAACGGGCATTGTTTTAAACATGCTGAGGACAGTCCGCCCCATCGAACCTTTTTTCAGTGTTCCTGATTCGGCTCAGTAATTTTGCTCAGCTTACCATCCTCTCTCAGTTCTTCCCATATGGATGTTGAACCTTTATTTTTATGTTAACGTCATTGGCAGTTTGTTCAGGACACTTACATTCAGTAAATCTTCTAGTGCTCCAATTAATGATCAGTTTTAGAATCAACTGATATGCACACTCACACCCATCCAGAACTGCAGTTTACTGAAATATGACAAAGAAAAGAATCAAATTCTCAGACTGAACGCTTTCCACCTTGGGCGCCTACTGCAGGTAAACCTTGTAACCTTGTTACTCGATAACATTCCTCCTTTTCTGATTGAGTGACAGTCGACCACATCCAGACAATTCAGGGCAAAAGATGCAGCGTTGTTGTTCATGCTAAACCCAAAGTTTTTGCACATATAAATACTATGTAATGAGGTAAAAAGACACAAATCCACATTTAGACGAGTTGAAATATTGCAACTTTACATTGTGTCGTGAAAACACATCAGCTGGGACGGTCCCAGAGACTGTGGAATCTCTCCTGATGCCACCTTACTGATGCTATGAGGACAGGTCGAGATGTGCGGTCCATCTTCGACAGGACAATAATGAAAGGGTGGGAGAAAAGTGAGCAAAATCATAAGATTTAATGTTACGTTATGAAAATATGTTACTGTAACAGCTGTGTCCAGCTATCGGTTGTTCTTCTCTTTGTCCTGCCAGTATTTAGAGGCCAATTTTTGCAGATTACCAATATGACTGAATTCAACTTCACGTTTATATGAAAGAACTATGAGAGAGTGAGCTGGCACTCAAAGAATCATCAATAGAAAGTGTGTTTGAGTGTGTTTTCTAATTACTTCTGACTAATAAATCTATAAGTGACAGTAAAGTCGCACACTTGCAAACTAACTACTGCACTACAAAGACGACTCCTGAGTGGTTAGACTCGCTTTCTTACAGTTCCCTCTGACCCTTCATGAAAACAAGAGGACTTTACTGCTAATGGTAACGCTGTGCTTACATCTCCTAATGCTGGTTTCACCTCAAAAAGGACTCAGCGAGTGAAATGCAGGGTGGATTTCATTTTGAAGTAATTAAAGGATATTGACTTTTTTCCTCAAAATAGTTCATGCTGATCATGTTCGAGTTCATTTGGGGCTTTTTTTTATTAGCGACTCTGTTAATTAATTGGAGGAAGCAGCACCACGAGTTGTCAGGAAGCTCACAGCTACATCTTCTCAGCTACAACTATTAACTTTCACTGTTACTGTGAACTCATTATGGCTGCAGTTACCGCTGACTGACTTCTGAAAGTGTTGGCTCAGTTTACTGCAGCCACTCTCGCTCACACACATTTTCGAGTGTGCAGAATTGAGATATTTTCGTCACTGACACTCCAAAATTCGGAAACTGTGCGTCATCTCTCACCACTATGATGGCGATGCGTCCACCGACGTCTCCTACCACAGTGATGGGGGGCTTCTCTTTAGGGATCAACACTGGAAACAAAGGAACACAGACAGTGAGTCCTGCTGTGATTCATACGGGGTGCACAAAGTCCTGTGTGTGACGAGTTTGCTAGTGTGTGTGCATTACATGGTATCTCCATGCTGGGGTGAATGGCTCCGGTGGTCTTGACGGTGGGTGGGGAATGTCGGCCGTCTACTTGGTCTGATTCGGCGTCCTGAGCTTCTCCGTGGATCACTGCTATACCCAGACGCAGCCGCTCTGCAAACGACTGAGCCCTGCGCACATAAAGTCAGCAGCGCTTCGTAACTTACTCCGATACAAGATACACAGAAACCAGATGTAACTCGTGTCTATACTGTGAGAAAAATGAACGTACTGCAAAAAGAAAGTAGTGAGTGAGGCAACAACCTGGCCTCATCAGGAATCTTAGCACAGGTTAAAGGTGACTTCAGAAATAAATACAGTGAGAAGACGAGCCTACCTTTTGGCAGAAGCTGGCGACTTAGCAACAATCACAGCGTTTCTGTAGTCGGGGATCTGAGGGGGATGAAGACACAAAACTGGGGTGAGATTTACATACAGTTAAGGGCACAACAGCAGTTATCCAATCAGAGCTCAGCAACCAAGTCCGTCAAGCTTCTTTGTTTCTCTACACATTGAAGGGGAATGAATTAAAATATATATATTTTCTACAAGTGTTAGCTGGGATGCCTGGCTAGATAGTTTGGAAATCCTGCATTATTCAGCAGGTGTGTACTGCAGGTTACAGATTCCTACATTTAAAATACATCCTAAATAATAATCCTGAATAAAAATGGACAGATTGAAAATGTCAGAAAGACTGATCTGTTTAAAAAAAAGTTCAAAACAAGTTTGTTTTTTTTGTATAAAGTGACCTTTGTCCATGTGCTACTTCTAGCTGGCAGTAGTGATGCCGTTTCCTTCAGGTGTGATGGTGCTCTACAATATTAGACTGGACCCGGTCCTTGAGGTTTAAAAACACACCTTCTCTTGGTGGCATTTCAAAACTAGTACCAAAGTTAGCTTCTGGTCAGTTTTAGTTACTTTTTAGTCATATTTTTTTTTATTTTATTTACTTTATCTCTATTTTCCATGTTTTATTATTATTTATATTTCTTTACTGGCATTTAGTTTCCCTTTTTGTTTTATTGATAATTTTAACTGGAAAGCACTTTGGTCAACAATGATGTTTTTTGTACCCTATAAATAAAGTTGGATGGGATTAAAAAAAAAAAAAGTCAGTCTCTTACACCTCGAACCATCATTTTCTATGACTTTGGACACTGTTCCCATTTACTAAACTGAATCTTGTATGTATTAGCAGGCAGATAGCCCCTAAAGTCAAAATGGCCTTTCTTTTATCAACACTGCAGCAGCGGTGGATGCTCATGCTAAATGAGGTGCAAGTGTCAAAAAAAATGATGTCAGGAAAATACAGCTAATTCCTTCAGACTGGCATTTGTTTACAAATGAAGTCAGTAAGTAAAACATGGCCATCTCAGGCACAGAAGCCCCTCCCACCTCCTGTTCAAACTTTCTGTTTTCGAGTCAGCCAATCAGAAGTAAGGTTAAAGGGAGAGGAGCTAAAATGACACACAGATGATGAACTAATGGCTTCACAAAATCTCGCGAACAGAGCTAATTTAATAAGTATCAAAGCTGTTATACTTAGGACTACAAAAAATAAAAATGACAGAAATGGGGTGTGTGTGTGATATCTGTTCTTATAAATAACCTCTTCCTGGATATATTGCAGCAGGAACGGGGAGGCTCTCAAATTGTCCACTGGGATGTTGAAGAAGCCTTGAATCTCCTTCTGATGGAGGTCCATGGTGATCAGGTGGGTGAGGCCTACACAAACATGGTCACGTTAGCTTGTAACATGTCATTGGTTTATACAGATTATGTATTTGAAATACTACGATATGTAACATTGACTCAAAGTGTCCTCTCTTCTTCTTGAGTGCTTTAAAGGGATTCTCACAGACTCACCAGCTTTACACATCATTGAGGCAACAAGCTTGGACACGATGGAGCCCCTCTTCCTCATCTTACACTGCTTGCTGTAGGGGAAGTAGGGGAGGACGCCCGTGATGCTTTTGGCGCAGGACGTCCTGCATGCGTACACCATGATCAGCATCTCCATTATGGTGGTGTTCACGTCCCTGAAGTACAGAGAGACAAGCAGGGCGGGATTACATATGAGTGACATGTTTCTGGTGAAACATCCAAATAAATATTTGTCTTTTCTCTTACTTTGACATCGTTTGGATGACAAAGACATCTTTGCCTCGCACCGACTCTTGGATCTGTACCCGCGTTTCTATGGAAACAAAAAGCAGATGTGAGAAGGAAATAGTAGAGAGAGAATGCGCGCATACAAACATGCACTGAGCCTCACCAGTACACACCCCCTAACAAAGCCTACAAAAGCCTGTCAGCTTCATTACCACCACCACCACCTCCACCCTCACTGTGCTAAATCGTAGATACTAGCATTCCAAAAATGTCCCTCCCACAGAAAAACAGATTAGAAAACAAAATACTTTCTAAGCTGAGCCAAATGTCCAGCAAACACAAAGAGACGAAACGGAGAGAATCGTCCACAAAAGCCAGTGTTTTTAGAGAGTTTGGTTACTCGAGCAAGTGGGCTGCACACAAATCAAACAAATCATGGCATGGAATTTACATCTTACCACCTCTACTGCTATGAAACACATGATTTCCCTCCATCCTACGATTTCCCAAAGTACACCGTTTAATTCTTTCCTGTAGTTGAACCTTCATAAGATCTTTAACTTCTTCCACAATTGTGTGTCAACAGCTCCAAGCAGCAGCTATTCAAAAATAATACTTGGGAATCAATGAAACCACTGAAGCAGCAACTTCCTCTTTAAACCAGCAGCGATCACGAGGCATGAAGGACGTTTTACTTTTACTAGGATCGTTTTCCATTAGATTCTTATACAATCATATTTAACCAGAACAGTCGGCCCCCTACTGGCCATTAGGGGGAAAAAAAGCATGTGGGTTAATACACTTTTGCATTAGTTTCAGGTTTCAGACCTGAGAGCTACCTATATCTTTTATATACATAAAAGACCAATTAGATCAGTCATTTTAAGGAGAAGGGAACTGGTATTGCTAAAAAAAAAAAAAAGACTAGTCGACTAGTCTAAAAGTAAGAAAAACATTCTACAGAGAGCACAATCTAATGGGCATGGGGTTAAAGGCTGGTCATAGAAATATTACACCCAAACATGAAGAGCGTTTTTAAGCATTGCTACAATCACATACAACTCCTCATTTTCTTACGTCAAAGCACCACAAAACCATGCGGATTCCTTTTACCTTCCTTGTTAACATTGTAGGAGCTGACGAGCCAGGGCAGCAACAATTCATGAGTTAGCCAACTAGTCACACATATCCCTAATACAGACTAAGAAAGAAACGCAACCCCTCTGGACATGTTAAACCACTAAACCGTAAAACCTCCAGCTGTTACTGTTATTACAGTGTCAGTCGCAGGACATTTTAATATTAGCTGTACCGCTTGTTCATCCTGAACTGAGAAAAATTGGACTTAAATACTTTGCTGTGTATAAATGTAACAAGCTACAACACTTTAACGTTGTATTTGTCTGTCTGCAACTACTCTGCATGAGTTTTCTTAAATTGTAATGTATAATGTGCCATTTTAATGTGTAGCTGTCCATCTCAATTTTTGTACTTTGTGTTTTAATTTAAAAACACACAGGTCTCAATGACACTCTGTTTCAGTAACACAATCAGGTCTCAATCATGTGTCACAGAAGAGGTAAAAAATGTAACGTGTTTTAACATTAGATCAATATATTAACGTAAATTGAGTAAACATGGTAATTTAAGATTATGGAATTAGCATTTTTAATATGCCCATGGTGTACAGTGGGCGTGGCTTGTTTCTTTTTCTCGCATTTTATTCACTATTATTATTAGAAGAAACTAACATAGTAAAGTAGCTACATGTTGCATTTTACAAAGAAGCAATTATATCCTAATGCTGCACTAAAAAAAAGCTTGTAAATGGGTTTGCCTGTGTTTTTTCTCTTCACTGTAAGATCACTACAGATATGCTGTACAGTAGCAGCATAGACCACTGCAGGTCATCGACAGCAGTAATGGCAACAGCACAGCCCTTTGCCCTCTGACGTGCAGTATATCTCCCTCCATAAATTCAATGCCATGGATTTATGGAGGGAGGTGCACAGGATGTGCGGTGTCACATTTTAAACAGCCGTATTCCTCATTATGGTTTAACCCTTCTATCTGTGTTGGGGAAAACTGTTTACTGGAAACAATGGCTTATGAATGGGAAACACAATACAGGTGATTTATGTACACACGGGGTGTTTATATCTTTTTCAGAAATCATGGTTAGATCTAGAGGAAAATGTGTTCATTATAAGATGGTACAAAGATTTTATTTTACTCCATCTAGGTAGAATGGGTCTACTTACCAATAATTTATGCTGGAAATGTCAAGCAGAACCAGGAGCATTTATACATGCAATCTGGGACTCTAAATACATTTTCCCATTTTGGAAAACAGCATTAAAACACATGGGACAGTGTCACCAAGACTATGCCTATTGGGGGACCAACAGTAATACCTAATATTTCAAAACACCAGAGTAAAGTGATGCAGGTGGGAGTGGTCAGGGCTGCCAGAGTAATCCTCAGATTATGGAAGATCACTTCTGCTCCGGATATCAAAGACTGGTTGCAGTTCATGCTGAAAACAGTGTCATATGAACACATGCTGGCCAAGCTAAATAACGATACAGAAAACTCTCTCTTGCAACACAGGGATGATCTGTTTTTTGTTTTTGTTCCCTCTGAGGACATATGTAAAAGCATAAAGCATTTATGCAGCTCTTTGAAGCTTTCATATTATTATTTTGGTATGGTAGGCACTGACCTGGCTGCTGTATGTTCTAAGTTTTGTTTGTTATAAAAATAAAAAGGTTAAATGACATAAAAGATGCAGCTGGGGCAATAACTTGAGTGATAGCTTCAGCTTTGCTTGCTGGGCTAACAACTTGACGCAGTGCCACTTTCTTTCTTTATTGATTATTAATAGTATTACCTATGTATTATTTATTAGTCTTTTTTTTTAATGTCTTTTACTTTATTTCTTCTCTGACCTCTTTCCTTCTGTCGTGTAATCGCTGATCTTTTGTTTCTCATCTTTCGTGTCATTTTTCCTGCACTTTCTTGATAATTCTTTTAAAAACAACAGTTTTCCTCTTGTTTTTCTGCCTCTCTTCTTAACTGGGGTGCTTGTCCGAAACACTCAGAACCTTTTGTTTTGTTGTCAAAGCCCATTGGACTGCTGTGATTTTGTAAGAGGAAATTCATTTGTAACAGGAACAGACTCAGTTGAAATGGTGACTTTGTGCCTAGTTCTGCTGTTTTGAAAGGGGAACAAGTAGCGTTTCAGTTTTTGTTTTAAATGCTCTTGCATAGAGAAATACTCGAGCTCAACGATAAATTTACACCTACATTTTCGTGGCATTTTATTAAACGTACGAGGAGAAAACTTGACAAATACAAGCAGAAACGCTTATGTAATATGTTACATATAAATTTGCCACTTTTAAGGGGAAACAAAATATTTTGTTAGTGTTTTATTCAAGAAATCTAAATCCTGTCACTTGCAGCTGATTAAGGAAGCATTTGTACAAGTTTTGTACAAAAATCAAAGAATTCTGTTGCTAAACGTATGAGATATTAAATATAGAATTGGCAGTACTAACTCTTGGGTGGGTGGGATTGTGCTACTGATCTAAAGGATGAATAATACTAATAAAGTACATATTATACATTTTGTAACAGACTTGAAAGAACTCAAAGAACATGAAGCTTTAACTTTCAAGTTAAGATAACATTTAACAATTAACCTGATGACAAACACAGTAAGACTCTACTAGAAATTATTTATCAGTTTGCAATTTACACGATCTCGTCCGCTTTAGTTTGGATGAGGTTTTTTTGTGATAGAAAGGCTGTATGCTTCATGTATTTGGAATTACAGCTGCAACTAACAGCATTTAGCTTGAAAATGACATTTTTTCCAAAACAGCTGCAGATATCATTTCTGTTAATCGACAGAGCAGTCAACTACATATAATATTCTTTTTAATGCAGATGATACAATAGTTTACAACTCTTCTATAACTCCAAGTATCACCTTGTAGTCTGCCTTTATAGAGTTTTTCATTGGAACCTCATTATCAGCATTCATTATTCCCAGAGTAATTTCCACAAAGAACATTTTCATTTTAGCTTTTTCTAGCTGCTATAGCATACTTTAAACTAGGAAGACACTAAATGATTGTTTTTTTAAAGAATCTTGTAAGATGTATTATTACACGAGCTTACCTCTGTTAGCTTCCTGGTACACCTGCACCTTGCCAAGCTCCACCCCTAAACGCCTGAGAAAGAAAATGACAAAACAAGACAGAGTAATTAAGTTTAAACTTTAAACAAAAAAGGAATAAAAAACCCCACAACCATATATATGTACAACATTTTAAAAAATGTACTATTCATTTGGAAATGTAATAACAAGCAGTGTTTACATCCTCTCTCATGCACAGTGAGGTATTTAGTGTCCACTAAACCAAGCCAAACACTGTTTGTTCTATAAACACAATCAAACGTCCTTGTGCAGTCCAGGTTTGGACTGTGTGCATTTAAAGGAAGTTTGGAGTGTAGGAATGTTCGGTTTACACATAAGATGATGAAACACTAACAAAGCAACCACGTGTCTTCTGTTAAAATGAGGCTACACATGCTGAGGTCCATTATTAATCTTTTATCCATTATTTTTTGAGCTCTGCAGAAAGCTGTCTTTTGAGTCTTTTATCTCCCTTTTAATTATAAAACTCTTCCTTTTTTAAAGCCTTATGCAATAATGGGAGTTAAATGTATTTGATGAGCTGGTGACAGGGAAGGTGGGCAGGACAATCATCCTGTTGTTTTGGGTAGGTGGCTAAAAACAGAAAAGACAGCACAGAAGTACTGCATATGTAGACTCATGCTATCAATAAACACACATGTTAAAAAGAAGAATTTGAAGTTCCAGGTGAATCTCCAAAACTGGAAATATAAGTTCATCCTTAATAATCATTTATTTTCACAGACAAAATACAGAATATTTTTGGCACTCCTGGAGTCGTATATATCACAACACAATTTACTGTTTTCAACTGAAGATTCTTGGCAATTTATGTACACTAGAAAACTACGTGAACATGAACCTCATAAAGAACACACCTGAGTTAAAGAAAGAAACATAATGTATCGACCTTTTTCATTTTCACTGTTTAAACACACACTACTCCTGGGGCACTGTGAGAGGGTAACGGGCATGTATAATCTGATACCAAGCTGCAGGAAACTGTCATTGTGAAACCGTTATTGTTGTTGAGTGATTACATTTTGCTGTGTAATGAACGAATGTCAAGAAGTGTAGCCACACTTTTGACTGCTGGATCTGCTCAGCCATGTTGAAGCCTGCAGGGATGATTTCAATACAGCACATCCAAATTTAGCTTTGAGGAAGCAAGAACAAAACATGTCTTCTTGACACATGTGCAGTACATTCAAGAGTTTAAATGTCACTTTTTTACCATATGAGACAAAAGAAAGGAGACCGACATTCTCCTGGAGGACGTGTATGGGCTGTTGACTCTAAAATAACCCGTTTTGCTTTGTGCGTCTGAGTGTATGTCTAAGAACTTACTCTGCAATCCTCTTGCCGAGCTCACGGCTTGAGGGGTGCGAGTTGGCTGTAAAGATGACCAGGCCACCCTTGGTGTGGTTCATGTCTCTGGGGTCTCGGCCGCTGCTCTCCCCACACTCAGGCAGTGGATCCCTGGGCACCCACGCTGCACTGAGCCCTTCCTGTAACAAAAGAGAAGGGCGGTTACTTCCCTTTAAAAAAAAAAAAAAGGGGGGGGGGGCTCCAATATTTCAAGCAAAATGGAAACAGGAAACAGATTTGGTTTAGTCCTTAAAGATGTACAGTCAAGATGCCACCTGTAAACTTCATGACCGCAACATCATTTAACACCTAAGTTTAAACCACTGATTATAAGCTAAACATGTCCACTTTTCATAAAATCTAGAAGAAAAAGAAAAATAAACAGAAAAAAATAATGGATTAACGCCTAGATTTAAAACTAAAACCAACTTCCTATGCTGCCACAAACACTGGTTAAATTAATGACAAAGGACCGTCATACCTGAATCTAATAATCAGTTTATGTCCCATTGACATTAAGAACTACGACATATCTTGGATAATCATCTTTTCTGATAGAATGACCACAACTTACAAAATTGACTTAATGTTTATTCAACCCAAAATAAGCAAATGAGCTCAGAAACTCATCAGGAACTTCACTTTACTGATGTCAAGTCCAGGAACCGTTTTTTCTTCAGACTTCTGAATGGCTCAGTGGTGACTACCAGACTTCCCTCTTTTTAAATGATCGGGAACAGTGCTTAGTTTCAATGCATAGCAATCACCACTCTCACAATTACTGAAGTTTGACATCACTCTGCAAACTAGAGTTCACGGATTTAAACAAGTTTGTGGTAGCAGCAACCTCCACCAATGAGAGACAGCACTGTAGGATTCATGGGAGAATCCTTCTTTTCCACGATATCGTGAATAAAATGCAGTTTTGTTAAAACAACATTGGCTCTCACAAAGAATCACGTGCTCCTGCGGAAAGCAGATACCACAGCTTCGCAATGCAAGCCCCGTTTACCCAGTTACACAAAGGTGCTTTTTCTATGCCCGTCTCGCACGTGCACACATACTCACACTCCAATAGATGCACTGGGAGCAACTCGGGGTTCAGTATCTTGCCCAAGGATACTTTGACATGCAGACTGGAGTAGCGACTGGTAGACAACAATCTGCTCTACCCCCTGAACCACGGCCGCTCTGAGTCGTTAGCCAATGAGCAAGTGCTTTCAGAGTCAGACCCATACCGTCTGCTTGGTTTTTTTGTTGTTGTTTTACAACCAACGCTCATTTCAAGAACAGGACTTCAGAAGCCAATGGCTGACATCACAGAAGTTGCGTCCACATTTTATACCAACTATGATCCAAATATATGTAACTCCTAACAAGTTAAATCACTTCAATAAAAATATACCAAACATCTAAATGTAGAGAGCCTAGAAGACTAACATTATGGGACAAAGTAACATGTTAATGATTCCAAAATATCCTCCATTAGATCCAAAACTATTTCTGCTGGGTTTGGTTTCCCAAAACACAATTATTAAAAAAGAAAAAGACCCAATGTCACGCTCACTGGATAAAGCAAACAATGCCAAACAGCCCAGTAGAAAGACCAAAGGAAAAAAATTAATAAACTGACGATCCTTTTTGAAATATGTGGCCAATGTGGTGGCTGCGGAGACATTTAGGACAATATATGGTAACCATGCAGGTTTTTTTTTGTGCATTTTGAATTGATTTAAATTTGAGTATCAGATTATCACGTGTGAAACTGGGACAGGTGGCTTGTTGTTCATTTTATATGCTTGTCTTTGTTTATGCTAAAATATAATAAATATATTTTCTTTTTAAGGTAAGAATTAAAACAATAATAATAATTATAATTTTATTGGCAGACGCTTCAGAAATCATGAAAAGTGAATAAGGTTTTATTATGAGGGGGCTCCCTATCTTTTTCAAAGTACAACACTATCCAAATCTACTGAAATTCCACTTTTAGCTTCAAAATTCATACTTCTTTTCACAGTTCCTTACACGTCTGCTCTACTGAATAAAAGTATTTGTATATGTATTAGGGACCCCAAAAAAAATGCTATAGTTTGGAGTATATGCAGCAGGAAATTTTTATAAATAGGTCTGCTTGTGCATGCATATTGGAACTGTAGAACAATAGAGAAAGCAAAAAGACTGTAAAACAAAGAAGTGTCATTAGAAACCCAAATGTATGCGACCATTTTATTAAATATTTATTTAAAAGACAAAATACTGTTTTGAGAGGTGCACGACGTTTAATACGCTACGTCGAGCATTTAATAGGTGGTATAAACGGTATAAACAGTCACGACATTAGCTTCCTCGTGTTGCTAAGCTAGTCGGATTTCACAGTGCATGATGCCATTTGTTATTCGGGAATTAATACGTTAAGAAGTCAAGCTGCGTGGTGAAACTGTGTCTGCCATGACTATTACACACAAGAAAGTAGAGGAATAATACCCCATTCAACACCAGCTACTATCAAAATGTATAGCTGTAACATCATGATATAGCTTTAGGCTAGCCTGTGTTACCATAAGTACTAACGCGATAGCTCAACACAAATAATCTTGGCAAGCCAAAGCTCCTGAATGCGCGAGCTGATTCTTCATGCGTCGGAAAGCAAGGCTGTTGTACGGTAGGCAGAAAACACAACCATATATATATATATATATATATTTTTTTTTTTTTTTTTTTTTTTTTTTTTTTTAATTTTTTACTTAATT
>VUQG01014073.1:18679-29034 GCA_015106755.1 Etia nguti | reverse complement strand
TACTGCAAGGCTCGCTTCACGACTGCTCCTCTAATTGTTTTTTTCTCCTTCAGGCAGTGTAGCACTACAACATCCAACAATGTTTCACTTGCACAGCCCACTCTAATGTGTGGGCAATACAAAGAGAAGCCAGAGAGAGCTGCAGATAGATCATTCTGTAGAGGCTGGCGGTGGCTTGCTGATACTTCCATTGATATATAAGTGGCTGGTCCAGTTATGAGCAGACAGCGAGGGGTACCGTATGGGCCGAGCTGCAGGAGTTAGAATTTCTGCAGATTGGTTTTGGATATTTTAAGCACATAGGCATAATAAGTAATTCAGCTAAAACTGTTGTTATTATTTTTATAAAAGCTAGTTGACACAAAGCCTATTATCCAATTACTATAATTGTTCTGCTTGGGCAGGTACCCAGCAGCATCTGAACTGGTGCTTACACTGGAAAGGCTCCAAACAGCAGGTGGGCCTCATTTGAATAAGAAGAGGCAATGCTAATGACAAATAATGGTCCAGATTTTAGCCCCTATTGCAAGTGATGACTTTATGAATTCACTTGTCAGCCTGTTTATGTACTCAGTAACACTAGAGCTTTATTGTACTTCTTGACCTCTGTGTATTTAAAACGACTGGTGTTGGCTAACATAGCGCCTGAATATCTTCTTCTTGAAGACGCTGCACATCCACTCCTAAATATTGTGCTTACGGGTAACTGTATTAGTTGGAACTACTTCTTAAAAATAATATCTAATCGGCCAATTACATGGCAGAAAGTAAATGCATTTGTCAAATTTAAAATCCATCTCCTCACATGCAAGGTCTTGAATAATCAGTCCCCATCTTATCTTAAATACCTCATAATACCATATCACCCCATTAGAGCACTTCACTCTCAGACTGTGGGTTTACTTGTGGTTCCTAAGATATTTAAAAGTAGAATGGGAGGCAGAGCCTGCAGCTTTCAGGCCCCTCTTCTGTGGAATCAGCTTGCAGGTTTGACTCAGGAGTCAAACACCCTCTCTAGTTTTAAGATTAGGCTTAAAACTTTCATTTTTGCTAAAGCATATAGTTAGGGCTGGATCAGATGACCCTGAATCCTCCCTTAGTTATACTGGAATAGGTCTAGGCTACTGGGGCTTCCCATGATGCACTGAGTGTTTCTTCTTCATTCACCTTTCTCATTCGCTATGTGTTTATACACCCCTCTGTTCATAGTGTCTCTTTTGTCTTGACTTCTTCCATTCATGTGGCAGATGGCCGCCCCTCCCTGAGCCTGGTTTTGTCAAAGGTTTCTTCCTGTTAAAAGGGAGTTTTTCCTTCCCACTGTCACCATGTGCTTGCTTTTAGGGGGTCGTCTGATTGTTGGGGTTTTCTCTGTAATATTGTAGGGTCTTACCTTACAATACCAAGGGGTTTGAGGGGACTGTTGTTGTGATTTGGCTCTATTTAAATATAAATTGAATTGAATTCATAAGGTTGTAAATTTGCATACCCCATTCTATCGTCTATTTTACTCTGTATGAGACCATAAAATACAAAAAGAACATTATATTGTACTTAAGAAGAAGTTATTCTAGCAACTGAAAACAGAACCTCATCAGGAGGGTGTTTACTGGGATTATAATCAAATAAGAAGCAGTACCATTTTCCCCTTGACTTCAATACAACTGGATTTCTTCTTGAAACCAGTTCAGTTGATCCCTGTTGGGCATGAAAAATATTACAGGTTTAAGATGCTTATCGTTCATTTTCAGACCTGAAAGCTCTTGTCCGTCTTTTTGTATTCTGTTTGTGGGTCAAGAGGACCTGCTGAAGTTCAAAGCAAGAAAAGGGAAAGAAAAATCGATTTAGGGGAGTTTGAACGTGGCGTAGCTCTTGGTGTCAGGTGAGCTGATTTAACCTTTTTAGAAACTCGTGAGCTGTTGGGATTTTATGCACACAGAAAATGGGATGGAGAAAGAAGATACGTTTAAGTAAGAAGTGGTTCTCTGGGAGAAAAGGCCTCATTTGGTGACGTAGCTTAGAGAAGCATGACCAGACGTGCAGAAGAGTATTTCTGAATGCACAACATGTTAAAGCTTTGAAACAGGAGCCCACATTGGCAACCAACTGATTCAGCTAAAAACTGGTAACTGAGGCTACAGCTGGACAAAACTGGACATAAAAAGATCTTATAAATCTTGATTTCTGTTGCAATATAGATACTTTAACATAAACAGCGTAAAGGATGAGAACCTTTCACGCTGTTGATGGTTTCTTAGTGTGGGGGATATTGTCTTGGCACACTTTGGGCCACTTGCTGCCAATTGAGCATAATTTTTAGCTAGTGCTGTTGATAATCATGTCCATTCCTTTTTATCTCTTCATGACTACAGTGTTCTCGCCTACTTTAACAGGAAAATGTGCCACATCACAAAGCTCATGTCATCAGTCTAGTTTCTCAACGATGACAATGAGCTCATTGTACTAAAGTGGCCTCTGCACTCACCAGATCAGGGTGGTGGTGTCATGGGAGAATCGCATCATGAAAGTGGTGCCCTGTGCGATGCCATCATATCAATAAGCACCAGAAACCAAGAAACTTGTTCTATCCATACCATGAAGAATCAAGGCAGTTCTTAAAGCCCAGCCCAGTACAAGCAAAGCAGAACTTCAAAGTGGTCGGTGGACCATGAAAGATGTAATAAAAGTTGAACAACGGTGACCCGATCTGCCTAAAATAAAGTCACGAAAACAAAACGCAGAGGGAGGCAGAGTAAATCATTTTAGATCTGTTGTAGAAGTGAGACGAACATCCCACCCATCCAACTCCTATGTGTGTTTAAGTTCTGGATTTTATAAGTTGCAGGCCTCTGTGCCTCAGACGGCAGTGCTCACTCTGCAGGATTAAGCGAAGCATGTGGCTTCAAAACAGTGTGTAGCAATTAGCGGGGTTCACTGCATTGACGCAGGCGCTGAAACAATAGTCTACAGCAGCGCAGGAAACCCCCTGGATTATAACCAGTCTGTCTAGTGCAGAAAAAGACAGGCATCCTCTTGACTATAAAAGAACTGGTAGAGTCCAGCACATAGAGGTTGTGCCCAAAAATAGTGTGTGTTTGTGTATGTGGAGCTCCGCGAAGTACATTATGTACAAGAGCACAAAACAACCTTTAGGCTATACTTAAGTGCACTTCAGCTGGAAGCCTCCTTCTGACTACTGCTCAGTACATGAAATGCAGAGGACAGGTAAGCCCTCAAACAAATTTTTCATAGGCAGCAGACAGCCGCTTGCAGCATGCATAGATTTGCTCCAAATTGGAGCCAGTCCTCGCCGGACTGCAGTGCATACAGATGGTGACTAAAGCAATTTAAAGCAGATACTGCAGGTGAAAGAGGCAGCAGCCTGAATGTACGTAATGCTTGTTAGTACACACAGTGGGTGACCTTTGTTTATTAATCTACACAGTCTATGTGCTGCATACAGTGAAATATATTTTTAGTGCAATAGGCTGATCCCTGAAGGAGCCATCAGGGAAACCTGGGAACGTTCCATTTTCATTTTTGAACAAATTTTGTGGTCCCGTAATTGACTTCCTTACAACATGTTTAAATAATAATTTAAGTGCACTTTCTGTATTTCTGTTTATTTCGGTTCTATTTATGCTGTTGATTATTTCTTTATTTAAAGGAAAATGCTTTGCTAAAGATTAAACTAGTAATTCCAACTTTTTTCTCTAACTGTTTATTGATCCAATGTTTGGAGAGCCTTTTTGTGTTTTAAGATTTACTTAATAAATTTAATAAACTTTTGTTGATCTGGAAGCCCTATAGTACAAAAATACAAAATGTATACATCTTGTTTGTGTGCAGATTTTGGATCCAGTTTGCATTTTTTTGTTGCAAAATCAACACTTTAAATTTCAATCGCTTAAAAAAAATTTTTTAAAGGAAAAAGCAGGATTAACTGAGTAATGTAACATAATATAAAGGCAAACGATTTATTTTCTGTGAGCTATACTTAAATAACAAAAGTAGCATCTAGGGTGAGTCACACCAACTGCGTGAAAGTAAGTGTGCTCTACTTCATTTTCAATTCAGTGAACTTAATATGTCTTGCTTTAGGGTAATTAGGCATACTTTAGTCGGACTTTCTGTAACACTGAAATCCAAATTATAATTTTTTTTTGTCACCTGCAGTCTTCATACCATCACAAAAGGGATGAAATTCACATCACATTCAAGTCACTTACAGAAAAAAGGGGAGCTGGGGTTGAGGCGGGTTGCAAGTGGTTTGCAGGAGTGCAGTTACTGTGGGCTAATAAGAGCAACTTATATGCAACCTATATATATATATATATATATATATATATATATATACAATTTATATATTTTTATTTGTCGGTGCTTTGTCTGGTCTGTGTGGAGTTTGTTGCAGACATGTTGGACCATGGATCAGTAATCTAACATCTTACGTTCCTAAATAAAGTCTTAAATCGCTTGCCTATGTTGTCACATCACTGGCTGAGTGGAGTGTTTCATGGTTCGTTTGCGGTTTACCCTTCTGTAACTTACAGTGTTACGTGCGGTTTGACACAAGTACAACTGAAGGTGTTTAAACGCAGACTCAAGGCTTGTCTCTGCTCCGCCTCCCTCTTTCAAATCCTTTCAGTCTGCTGTGAAGTGCTGTCTTTCCAGTATTAGGCTGAATTTAATTATTTGTGTAATTGGCAGCTGCTGATACTGCAGGAACTGCTTTGTGCAAGACAAACTGTTTAATATGCCCTTTGAAATTTCATTTGTGGACGTGCAAACAAAAATAAGCCACTTTATTATTTTTTTTCTCAGATCCTGAAAAGCTGCGTGCGTTTTAAGGGAGTGCCTCCAAAAAGTGTCTGCAGAACACTGATACTGACCTATTTATTTCAGGGAAAAAAACAACAAGCAAATAAAGAGGGTAGAAGCAGCAAGGCGGTAATGACAGAGTGCAGCTGAGTGTCCCAGACAGACAGCAGGGCAGTTTGACACTAGGCTGATGTTCACACACACCTGTTTGTCATCTTAGCACGCAGCACAAAGCTTACAGGAGACTTGTGTGTGTGTGTGTGTGTGTGCGCGCGCAGCTGGGAATGAAATGTGTGAGTGGTTTATGTGTTTGTCTGTGGGTCTGGTGGAGACTCTGCCCTAATGCAAATCATTTACTCTCACTCAGGTCAGACACACAGTCTGCACATATGCATGTATTTACCTGCATCTCAGACACACACACAGTTACATTAACACGAACATCTGGCACCATCTGGAGGGCTATCATCAGTTTGCTGTCACTCAACTTGCCTTCTGCACATAGCACTTGACTGGGTCATTGCGCTGTGTGTGTGTGTGTATTATTGGAGCAGACCTTGAGTGTGACATGAGGTCTGTGTTTGGTAATGGGCTGTTTCAGTGTTCGTGTGTTAAGGCAGTTGGTGTAATCTCTATTGATTGTTGTTTACTGTGTTTGCGTGTGTGTTCAGCGAAATGATAAAGACGCCATGTCCATTTGCAGCCACGACAGACTGATTCGTTCTTCCACAGCTATCTTCCTCCTTCACTTTCTTTCTTTGCAGCCATGGGAGACGCGAACGCTCCCAGACCTTTCTAGATACCAGTCTTCCTCTCTCTTCCTCACGCCCTCCCCCACCAATCTTTTCTGTGTTGACGTGCGAGGCGGGCTAGCAGGAGCAGAGCAGATGATTGCATCCACACCAGTGCACATTCACAAAGGAGCAGCAGAGAGGAAGCTCCACACGCTGCCAGCCGGAGTCTCTCAGATTGGCTAACGATGCTCTGTCTGCATCCATATGCTTCAGTAGAGCGACGTGAAGTGAGGAAGCAGCTAGCGTTTGCACTTCACAGTGTGCTGGATGATAGTACTTTCTTCTTTTTTTAAATTTGGCGTAACGGCTGTTTTAAAGTACATCTATGCGCACGCATCTTGTGCAATACAATTAAAAAGGTCCCTAATATATGTTTCCAGCATTGTATTTCAATTTAAGGACTCTAGCCCCTCAGTTCATTCACCCTCAGCATGAAGCTTCTCTTCCTGTTACCCAGCATTTTTCTGATTGGCTGCCCCTCACGAAATGAAGGCCTTTGAACATGCCATTCAAATATTCTGCTTGTGAGGAGCAGCCAATCAGAAGAAAGCTAAAGGCGAAAGCTAAGACAGCTTGTGTGGATGATCTGAGAGGCTCAATGTAAGATACGTAGGGATTATTTTGAACTGTCAATCATGCAAAGCTAAGAGTCCAAGAATAAAAGGAACGAGCATAACAGTCCCCTCCCGTAAATGACATAAAATGAAAATGTGTGTTGGGGGTGTTGCTCTTATCTCACCCTGAAGATATTGTTGAAATGTGGGTGGCTATGTGTTTTCACCGCTTCGTAAATATTCGTCGAGTCTGCACGGATAATCTACTCATGCAGATATTTCCCCGTCAATCAAGCGCACCTAAAGGACTTTACTTGGAATATATTACTGCATCAACACTTGCGAGAAGAAGCAAACATGCTCAGGCGGCGTTATTGATCCTGCGAGTGATCTTGAAAATTGAAGCACAGCATATTAGAATTGATAATACAGAGAGAGGGGAAGATTGGCCGGCGCTGGTCCCTGCATTTTCTTCCAAAACATCATCACTCACTTCTCCTGCTACTGCTGACTGCCTCCATGATTGAATTACAGAGCAGATGGGGGAGAGAGGTGGGTGAATATTTTTTGCTTGGAGGAAAAGAGGGGGATAGGCAGAGGAGTTACTAAGAGAAAAGGAAAGAGGAGGGGAAGATGCTTCTTGATGTGCGAGTGGGACAGATGGAGGGGGAGTGATGAAAGACTGAAAATGATGAGAAAGAGAACAAGGGAACGAGGTGATGAAACAGAGGGGTAGCTGAACGCTGTCATTTTCCACCTCCCGTTTATTCTGATCGCAGACTGCTCGGCACACATCGGGTCCCTCTGCCTCTTCTCTCTCTCCCTCTCACACAGACACACACACACGCACCAAAAATAACATCCCACAGTTTAATGGGTCAGCGGCAAGTTCAGGGAGAAGTGGAGAGCACAGCAGAGGTGAGAAGATGTTAGGAAGGAGATGTAAGGAAAAAGAAGGAAAAGAAATACAGGGAAAAGGGATAGTACAAGAAAGTAATTCGATGAATGAAGTAAGCTGAAAGTAAAGTGAAGAAAAGGAAAGGAGTAAAAATGATAGGAGAGGAAGTGCAAAAAGAAAAGTGGAATGAAAAGGAAAGGAAACAGCATATTAAAAAGGAAGAGGGAAAGAGAGAAGAGGACACAAGGAGAAAATAAAAGAATATACACTAAGCAAAGAAAGTGAAAGAGAAGGAAAGAAGAGAAAGAAATGAAGTGCAACTCTGAGGAATGAAACGGAAGAGAAAGAAAGGAAATGAAGGAAAAAAGGAAAGGAAACAATACCATAGAGAAGGAAGTGAAACAATGGCAAGGGAAAGCTAAAAAAAAAAAATTAAAAGAGAGGGAATTAAACAAATATATGTTATGAAAAAAAGTGAAAGGAAAGAGAAAAATAGAAGAAAAATAAATGAAAAATATCATACAGAAAGAAAAGAAACAAAAGGATGAGAATGAAAAGAGAAGAAGAGAAGAGTAGGAAGTACAAGTCAAAGGAAGTAAAGCGAGAGAAATTAATAACAAATGACAAACTCTGAGAGGACAGGAAAGAAAAGGTTTACATTAGCATAGCAAAGAAAGTGAAACTGAAAGGAAAGACATTAGATGAAAGGATGAGAAAGAGAACTGAACGAATGACGAAAAGGACGGTGCTACAGAAAAATAAGGAAAAGGAAATGAAGTAAGCTATTTTATAGGAAAGGGAAGGAAAGAATAGAACAGGAAAGGAAGGGAAACAAGGGCAGCTGAGGTGAATAGAACAAAAAGTAAACCGGAAAGGTGGATGAGAACTAAAAAAAGAAGGGGCATTTGTTATATCAAGAGTGAGCAGATGATCAGGCGATAGTAAATCTATTGTATTCTATTCTATTCTATTGCGCCGTTTACCAGGATGAGAAGGGAAGGGGAATAAATGCTTGAGTAAATATAACGGCCACCCACAAAATGAGAAGGGCAACAGGGTGGGACTCTCACTCATTAACCACCCACTGAACACACACACACACTCTTCTCCCCCCCATGGTCATACGACTGACACAGAGAGGTACAGTCTCTATTGGAATTTACATCATCTGTGTGTGTGAGTGTGTGTGAGTCGCTTTAATTGTGAAGAAAGGGGACAACAGCTAACTACAGAGTCACACACATGCAGCATAATGCGATAGAAAAAAAAAATCCTCTGCAGTCATGAGCTGATTCTCAAAGGCATGAGAGGGGGAAAAAAGATTGAGAGTCAGAAGAAACAAGAGAAGCTGAGCCATATCATTGGAGATTTGTTATGTAAGTAAGTAGCTGTACTTGCAAAGGTGTTTGTTTTTTCTCAGCAGCTGCTATAGAGTGTGACTGTCCCTCTACATCGCCTGGCAGGACTTTTTTTTCCCCACTCACACCCTGAATTCATAACACAGAGAGTGTTTTTACTGCTTCAAACTGATGTTTGAGCAGTTAATAAAGGCAGGAAATGGTGCTTTTTTTCAGACCCTGCTCCTAAAGTTAAACTAACATGGTCGGGACAAGGTTTGACTGTACTCTACATGAGAGCCTTCTAGAAATGTTCCACCATACAGCCACAGTGAATGCAGTTAGCATCGCCTTGGGACTTTCTGAATGAATACTGGTGCTCTCCTGCTATGCGAGCTGCCACTAAAAACAGGGCTGTGACACAGTTTGGATGCAGGCTCAGGGGCTGGGAAAATGTGTTGGTTACTGACACACCCTTAGGTCTTTGATATGTTGAGAAATTTTGAGGAGTCAACTGTTTGCGTGACACTGTGTAGCCTGCTTTTTAACCTTAACCTTTTTCTCTTTTTTTACAGAGGATAGTTTGACCCCCTTTTGCTATGCCTGGCCTGTTTTCTTATTAGTTTACGGTGATAAAACTGGTAAAATTAACATTAAAGTCCTCAGTTATTATTGGCGCACAGTAGGTTCTTGATTTCAGCCAGAGGCAAGAGGCACAAAATTTCTCATTTTTTGTAGCTAGCTACACCCGACTGTAGCTAGCTAGTAAAGCTAATGTTAGCTTCACAAGCATTAAGCCGAAAATGCTGCTTCTGTCAGCACCCTCTAAAATAAATAAATGAATATATTGTACACAAACTCTAGTTCCAGTATTTTAATGTACGAAATATTCACACAGATTTTATGCATTTGGTGTGTAAAGGCTGAAACTGACAATTTTGTGGCAGTGTATTTTAGGCAAAATAATCTCTCCATCCACTTGCCGTAAGCACTGATTTCTAGCGTATGCGTCTGTTGGCTTCTTTTAGATGAGAATCTGGTAAAGAAGGTACATATATATATATATATATATATATATATATATATATATATATAGCTCTACCTTCATTTGGCCTGAGAAAATGAAGGTAGTGCTGTGGGTCCCAGGCAACAAAGAAACAGCTTTGTTCTCATATTGCAGTTTTACTTGGCTGCTACTAGTGCTCCATAAATATAAATAGGAAAAATAAAAGACCAGACTGTTTCTTGTAAAGTAAGCTGCTCTAAACTTGATATGTGTGCTGAGTTAGACACTAAAAGGCTGTGTTCACACTATGCTTTAATTTTCAAATGGGGAATTTAGAACATTGTTATTAATCTGGAAGCCAGTTCTGGTTCAGGATGAAACTTACACCACTGTGAGGGGACAAGGACTTAGTCACTGTCACTGTCAGCGGTCTTGTTTTATGTAGTTTGAAAGGAGCTATATTTGCTTATTCACATTTTTAGTGAAAGAGCAGCATTAATGGCTTTTTTAGGAAATATTTCGTACATATTTGGAGGATTTAGCAGACAAATACTTTTAAGTTTCTCAATATTTGTTTAAATTTACAAATTTGAATATTGCTCAGGAGATTTAGTTTTGCAGAAGCATAATAAAGATATGATGCGTCTAATTCTGCTACTGGTTCCAGGCTGTTTCCCCCAAACTGTTGACGTGGCAGATGATTTCGTCAAACAATTAGCCTTTAGAAGAACTGCGTGGTTTCTGGAAATGGAAAAGTAGCTATTCATTAATGCTACTATTTGCTGGAACGTCACCATCTGCTGCAACAAAATATCTACTCCATCGCTTCCTTCATGTGTGTGTATATGTGTGTGTGTCCTTGTGCAAAGGCAAAGCTATCAGAGACCAGAAGGGCCTGTCCAGCAGGGACAGATGTTGATGTGCGTGTGTATGTGTGTCCAAACATAG
>VUQG01014073.1:7129-17129 GCA_015106755.1 Etia nguti | reverse complement strand
TTCCTGGATTGATTTCGTCCACTGCAGCCATTTAATTTTCCACATACCTGCAATCCAGTCTTCATCTGTCTGTCTTCCATTAGTAATGAAAACCCATGCCACATGTGTGTGAAAAGAAGCCATCTAAGCAGATCTGGGATCAGGCGTACCAAAAACTAAATTGTGTACGTATTATTAAAGGCCCTGTCTATATTTGTATAGCGACATTCATTGTGCCCATGATTAAGGTTCTGTACCTAAATAGAATAGAGCATTAATGAATCTCATTAGTAACACTGCTTCTACTTCATAAATTACATTCAAAAGTATAAAGTCTTAAATACAACAATACTAAATGGTAAAACTGAGTGCTTGTTAGCATGGTGATATCAATATTAAGCTCAAAGCATCACCACATAGCCAGGTGCTTCAAAGACTAATAACTTTCCATTCATCTTTAGCATTCTAACATGCTTAATCAAATGATGTACACAACATATATAGTATAGTATTTATAGGCCACGCCTAGGGTTAGCGTCACGGCGTCACCTGCTAGCATGATTGCAGACTTCTAGTCAAATTTCAATATTAATTTAAATGGGAAAGTTTTAATATTATAAATCTAGACCCATGTCTGTGTCCTACATGGGTATATGTTTTTATATTTGAAATTACTTTTTGAAAGTTGATTCTGTTCATCTGGACGGAGCTTTTGGAAAGGGTATGTCCAGATGAACGGAATCAGCTTTCTGGGATTTCCAACAATAACATAATTCTCTTTATTATTTGTAGCTCTAAGGCTACATTCTTCATTCTTGTGCTGAATTCTGCCTGAAGACAAAGTGACACATATTTTGATCTGGTTATGTTTGCGTTTATTAATGTTTCTAATAAAAACCTGGAGGCTCTGTGTCTTACACTGTCTGTCTCTATCTTTTTTGCCTTCTACATCTCTTTCTGTTTCCTTCTTACTGTTCCCCTGACCTCTCTCCATCCCCCAAATTCTGCCCAATGAATCAGTCTGGCTGGCAGTGTGTTGCTGTCAAGGAGCCTGTGAGGGTGATTTGTCACGTCAAACTGGGCCAGGATCTGGTCGGCCTGGGCCGACAACAGGAAAAGAAGAGATTCTGGAAGATTCCACTAAAGCAACAGCTGCTCCTTGCCTTCCAACGTTTATGTTGTAACTATGTTTTCAATTATAAGTTATGATAGTCATGTGATATCAGATGCTGGATTGAGTATACCACATGTACCATACATGGTACCCCTCATGGTACTGTAGAGGAAGAATCCTGCTTACTTAGCTAATGTTTTTAGCTCAATTCAAATAACTCACTGACCAATTTGAATTGGTTATATTTACTTAGGGTCTGCTGGCTAGGTTGTGTTGGCTGTGTTGGTCCTCAGTATTATTGGGGTCTCTCAGCAAAGATGATCTTGTCACATGGTTGGATGGATCTAACTCCACCAAGATGAACTTGGCTGTAGATCTGCAATGAGGTGAATGGCCGCTCTTACCAGAATCAGAAAACTGACTTATATTGCTACACCAAGCTCATAGAATTGGCAGAACAAGGAGTAACACTCTATATGTAAGAAACTATCTTCAATACAGCATGCAGAAAGCCTGCAATGTCAATGAAGTTAAGTGACTTGTTGATAGCTATCAGGTTCAACTTTTCTCAACTTTAAAGTAACTAGTAATGGGGGTGAATGATATCACAGACTGACATATGAAGAGGTTGTAAATACATTAGAGGGTTACCTGTGCAACAAGGGTCCACTAGTTGTCAGCTATAAAGTGATGCACAGTAAGGGAATCTGTTTATAAGTGGACACTGGTGCTTTGCTGATTGTTTGCTTTACCACTATCAAGGCCAGAATGTTTAACCCTCTGATGTTCTGTCCTCTCAGAACGTGTCATTTTTGTTCCATCTTGGCATTCAGCGTTCTAGCTGATATACATCAAAAACTGCTTATGCCTGTCTCTGCTGTCTGGTAAGGTCGTCACCATGTAGACCACAGAAGGTTAACACTACTGCATTTTCATGAATAAATACATAGCAACCTGTGCTACGTTACTTCCATTTAGTGCCAATTAACACATTTTAGCACTCTAACACACTAAATTAAGTTGAAGGACAGGATTTTGTTATGGCTGGACACCGCTAAGTTCAAGTCCAAAATGAAAGCGTAGCTGCTTCTTTTATCGGGACGCCAGTTTTGTGTCTGTCGCTTTGGTCTTGTTTTATTGGTAAATCTTGTCTTTTTGTAGTCGTTCTGAATGACTGTGCCCTGAAGCCTTGGGTGTCTGGGTTTGTGCCCAGTAGGCCCATTCAGTATTCCACTCATGTACAGTGTAATCATACAACATGAGATATTCTATTTCACACTCAGTTTCAAACAAATGAGACAGAAAAACCCCCCCAATAAAAACTATGAATTATGTGAGATTTTGGTCACTTTGCGCACTATTAAAGCTTAAATTGACATTTAACATGAACATTAAAAAGTGCGTTTATGTTACGTGAGGCGACATAAGCTTCCTTGTGCAGTGCATGCGCGTGTGTTTCATAGAGTATCACACCAACATCCGTGCTCAGTTAACTGGTGTGCTTTGATCCGTCTGCTGCAGTAGGTGTGTGTTACTCCGGTTTAATCAGAGGATTGCTCTGCAACGCATCAGCCAATGGAGGGGAAGTAGTGGCGCCATGAGCCAATGAGCACCGTTTGTTTGTATGTTCATGCTGGCGGGCTGGTTGTATCCAGCTGTCCAACACATGCAGAACATGTGGTTTAGCTCTGCACGCTTGTTTGTGTGTGCGTGTGTGTATCCACATACTGTACACGTGTGTGTTTGTGTGGAGCTGGTGCCAAATCCTCCGTGGCACCGCCTGGTTCTGGTCTTAGTTTTTGCTCACTTTTTTTTTCCACCCCCCCCACCCCTCTCGTCCCATCTTATCTTCTCTCACTTTCCTGCTCTCTCTCTCCCTGTTCTCGGAGCTATCACCATGGCAACAGGCACGCAGTGCCAGCCAGGAAATTTCTGGATCACAAGCGGTTATTCCAGTTCATCACTGCGGGGTCGAGCCAGACACTTTAGTCCTTGGACCTATGTGTTTTGTTTTTTGTTTTTTTCCTGTATGGGACTCTTGCCATTAAATCAGACAATAGAGATTAGCCCAGCAGATCTACTGACCTACTGTCTATTTTATATTCATCACCCCTTTTTCTTTACTTCTTTTCTCATTCCCTTCATAATTTGCTTTACCATTTATCCCCTTTTCGTCTCCTCCATCCTATCTCATTATCATGGCCCTCCATCCTTTTCATCTCTGTGGTATCCATTCTTTTATCCCTCCCTCCCTCCTCTTCTGTCCTGATATGTCCGCATGTCTGCCTCCCTTCCCTCTTCTCACCTCGTTTGCCTTTTCCAGTTTGACTCTCCATCGCACCCTTTCCCTAGTCTTCTTCCCTCCATCCCTACCCCGTCTCTCATTCATCAAATCCTCTCTCAGCCCTTGAGGGAGAAGAAACTCCCCTTCGCAGGCTTCTCCGTAATCACTCTCGATCTCGAGACTTCTGTTGTTGTCGGTATCATCTCTTCTTCCACGTCTTTCTTCTCACCCTCACCCACCATGCCCTCATCCTGGGCCCCCTCTGTATGCTACAGTGGTTGCAAAGCTGGGTGCCAACACAGAACGGGGTGGGGGATGGTGCAGTCTGGGTTCAATTTATTGCGGTTCTAGATCAAGGCTTTAAGCTCTGTTCAGTCATTGTTTCATTAATAAGTTCCTTAAGCTTCCTTTGCATGCACAGAAATATGAATTATGGTGATACTGGACTGATTTATAGAATGCGTATGAGATTATTTCCATTTTATGGTTTCCTTGTAGTTACTCCTTTAGTTTGGTTTACAGAGCGTCCTGGAACAGTAAACATCAATAAAAAAGATAAATAGAACCCTGTGGGAACTATGGGAGAACCGTTTTCTAAATCCTGCTGGTACCCTCACCTTTGGTAACAGGCATTGATTATTGACCGCAGCTGTGACTGCTAAATAGAGAAGTTGAAGCTTTTATTGTGTCCTCCACTTTACTTAACTCCCTGCATTGGAGGAAAAACAGTTTCGTGGTTTACACGTGTAATATGGAGGGACTGATGCAAACATATTGTTTTTAATAAACCGTGTGAAATAATTGCCCTGTTATCAACTATTATTGAGATAACAAACTTGCTAAATGAAATGAGTAATCTTGTTGGAGTGGATTATTTAATTTTCCCTAAGAACTCGTTCTTTTTTGGATTAATGGCGTAATATGGAGAACACTGATGATAGATGGAGAAAAGAGGAAATTAGACAGGAGAGTTGCTGTGGTGGGCTAACGCAGCATGACTAGATAGCATTAGCTTGCTGTCTAGTTCTTGCGTTGAATGGTTTTTATCCATGTGCAGTTAACCCTCTGAGGTCCTCTCTAAGGTCTGATCCTAACCCTGGGTTTTAGAGACTGGCAAAAAGTACATTATTGGAAAGTTTCTGTAAGTTAGAGTGACAATACCAGGGACAATCAAGATTCTACCAAGAGTCTTCTTCATCTACAGTGGTACAGCCCATCCAAGATGTTTATGCATCAGTTTTACTGAGTGAAACTCTTGTAGTATTTTAGCCTGACACTTAGCACTGATTAGCAGATATGTGTCTCTGTGTTGTACCTGTGTAGTTTATGAAAAGATTACTATCGGAGCTTGCTTATGTTAAGTCGTAACTTTGCACTTCAGCCTGTTTTCCAAATATGGTCACTGCAAAGATGAAAATCCATCCATTTTCTTCACTGCTTATCCAGTTCAGCATTGCGGGTGGGCTGGAATGTATCCCAGCTGACAGTCTACAGTAAAAGTTATTTTTTGTTCACTTTTAAGTCACATAGCTTTAATACACTCTTGGAAATATGCAAGTTTTAAATTGCCATACGGCTGTTATTTTCGTGTCATTTGTCACAAACATTAATTTTATTTCTGTTGAAGAAAATGTTAAGCAATAATGTTTTATTCAGTGAATCTGGCAAAGCAGCTCAGTGCAGAATTGGACTATCGACCCAAGACAGACAGTAGCTGCAGACATAGGTACAATAAGGCTATTGTTCTCCATGTAACTCTACCACACGGACACACACACACACACATCACATTAGCCCTGAGAGGCTCTTTCTTTTTTTCTTGCTTCTTCCCTGTCTCATTTACACACACTCTCTAACACACACTGTGTTTAATGAAGTGCATCTAATTTCTAAACTAATAAAATCACATTGTCTCACTGACTGTGCAGGAAAAAAACAACAAAATACTCGGGCAACTTTGTTATGACAAACCACACGCACACTCACTCAATGAATTAGTCAAAGGCTTTCTATTGGTTAGCGCATGTGAATAGGCGAGACACAAAGAGACATTTAATAGGTTGGCAATTCAGAGAGGGGAAGAGTAAAAGAAAGAATGCGGTTGTGTGCCTGGTTTCAAAGATCTCAGTATGGTCTTTAAATGAAAGTCATATCAGTTTAAAAGCCTGCTGCCATAAGTTTTGCTGCTCTTAAAATTCTATTAAGAACGTCTGTTATTCTGGCATTCCTCACCCTTTGTACAAAATCTCGCTCCGTACATGTCGAGACCCACAAAGTAGTTACATACATGGCCACCAGAGGCTACCAAGACTACTGAGGACAGAGACAGGCCATTCCCATGGAATGTCCAGCTAAACAGTGGTAAAAAAATATGCCTACAAAAAAGATTTCTAATTCGATAGCTTCTCCCTTTGTAACAGCTGTAAAGTGCTGAATTTTCATCATAACTTTGATTGAATTTGTTAAAGCATAAAGTACTGGAATGGCTGCCTTGTGTGCCGACACAGGATGCTGTAGCTACTAACTGTCTGTTGTAGCATAGCCAATATGCCTTTCTACGTGAGGAAGTTTTATTGAGTGAAATTCAGGTTTTTTAGATGTCTGTCACTTAGCACTAATGTCTTCTATACAGTTTATGAATTGAGCTTGCTAACCAAGGTAACATGAGCTGATAACCTAGAACCCTTTATTCAAATGTTGTTCTTTCTGGCATGAAATAAACAGCAGCAACAACACAGCAACAGCCAAATGTTCTCGTCCTTGTTTTCGTTGTAAATATATATACATATAATAACTCAGTGGTTCCCAAACTTTTCTTGCTAGGCCCTCCTTTGTTTTACAAGAAAATCTTCGCCCCTACTACCTCTTTTAAATAACGGAAAAACAAACCATCTTTATGGTGTAATTATTTGCCTCAGAGCAAGAAGGTCCTGAGTTCAAGTCCAGCATCAGGCCGGGGTCTTTCTTTGTGGAGTTTGCATGTTCTCCCTGTGTTTGCCTGGGTACTCCGGCTTCCTCCCACAGGCCAAAGACATGCAGTTAGTGGGGATAGGTTAATTGGAAACTCTAAATTGCCCATAGGTATGAATGCGGGAGTGAATGTGAGTGCGATTGGTTGTCTCCTGTCTATGTGTTAGCCCTGCGACAGACTGGTGATCTGTCCAGGGTGTACCCTGCCTCTCGCAGGAAGCGGATGGATGGATATATGTATGCAATCCTTAATTATAATATAATGCTAGGGTCTTCTAAGCAAAATTTCCTCCCCCATAGTTCCATCCATTCCTATTTAATAAAAATGCAACCAATTTCTATGAAACAGTGTCAACAAAAAAGTGAAGAGATTCTCCGTGGATGGGCTTCATTAACACTCTTGCTAAACAGACCATTCACTAGTCTCGCTAATAAATGAAGAAATCTCTGTATGTGTGTGTTTGTGTGGCTTTTGGTTCTTTGCATTTTCGATCAACCATTCATCAGTTTTTCTTCACACTTGGCAGGTGTGTAATTGCGGGGTTCGAGGCAGCGCCGTGTGGACTTTTAAGTCATTGGGATGAGCGGTCCTCACATTTTGAGTAGTTGTTTTCTGTTAGAGTTTTACAGCAGTCAGACAGGCAGCTGGAGAACAGGCAAGACAGGCAATGGGCATTGGGCCCAAGGCCATTAGGGAACCCCTGAGGGCTGACAAACTTTACTCCACAGCAATCTCTCAAAATGTGGCAACCGCAGTGACCGCAACCTACTCCCCCTTAAACAAGCAGTTGACAATTTGCAGTGACGTTTCAATAGGAAACCTATCTAGAAGGCCTCCTTCTAGCTATGGCATCTTTAGTGAGCTGCAGGCTGAGCTCATTCTCTCACTGCAGCTCAAAACTCAAACTGCATAAAAGCTTAATTCCACACGATGTTGGGCTGTTTTTTGGAATGCTTGGGATGTGTATTTTATCAGCGTAGGTAAAGTATGCAAAATAAAGCCATTAATAAAAATCAAGCTCTTGTTGCACAATCAGGCTAATGTTGGGTATTTTGCATTGAGTGAGTGCATCATTAGAGCTGTCCTTTTATAAAATCAGTACTTGCATTGCTCATCTTAGCAGTAATTTAATGCTGTGGCATGCATACACAACTGTGAAAAGTAATGTTAAGTCTTTCAAGGCTATATCGTATATCTGCATAGCAGTTTGAGACCAGACTTGCGGAACTGTTGCAGATCAGGTGTGTGCAGTATTTTGCTGACCAACTCTTTTCCTCCTGACATGAATGACTGAAGTCACTCTGCTCACTCTGCTGCATAGGCCTGTTTTAAATAGGTCATACACTAGTTTGTTTAATTTGTCAAGAGCAGCAAAAAGTTTCATAAACTTAGATTTACAGCAGCAACATTTGCCAGCATTACAACTGTCAGCGTTGCACAGATTTTGAAAGAAACTTTCAATCCACAAGGGAACAGTCTGCATGTCATTATCAAAAGAAAAATGTTATTTTTCTAGAACTTTGTGAAAGGGCCCTAAAAGTCCATTTGAGTCCTTGAATATTGGCAATAAAATTGAGAAATGTTAAACCTTTAATTTAAAGATTGTTCCTGCCCTTAATTTGTCACGATGTCAGACTGTGCTGCTGCTTCTGTGGCTTCGTGTCTCTGTTTAGTGCGTATTATTGAACAGGCACATAGAAATAGGTTAACATGCACACGTGTGTTTTGCCTGTATTGCACATGCTGCGATTTAATAACACCCCTGGAGTTCTCTTAATTAACTACAAAAACATTTAATAGTGCAACTAAATGTCAGCTTGGTCTGATTTTCCACACAGATTTTGCATCTCAGTTATTTTATTTATTTATTTAGTTTTAGATATGATATTTGTTGCCAAACATATGAAATGTTGTTTTTAATCTTTCCTACCAAAATAAAATGTAGAATTAGCCGATTAGCCTTTACGCTATTAATTGCTTTTATTAATTTATTACGATGTTGTTGATGAGAATTGCGAAGAAGAGGAAAAAGAGACAAGAAGCAGATAGAAATCTACTAAGCATGGCAGATTAAATACAAAATGAAGCAAATAATAGATTTCAGTATTCTCTGTTGGTTTTAGCGGAGCTGTGCTGGGTGATGCAGGGTGGGGTGAGGTTGATAATGATAATAAAACCACTATGGAAATCATTCGGCTGTATGTTCCCTGTTGGCTAGGCTGACGTGAAGATCAGTGTTAGACCTTCACTCACAGGGTGTGAAGCAGTGAATAGTAATAATTAGCAGGATCATGAGCTGAATTTATGGGTCACAGACCGTCTAACTGCACGTGCGCGAGCATATGTGTGTGTGTGCGTGCGTGTTCATATGTGAAACGAGGAGAGATTTGCACTAACGGGGTAACGCAAACAAAGAACGAGGGTTTAACCGAGGATCCGCACACATAAATCAGCTGAATGTTTCCTCAGCAGCAGAAATCTTCCTTCTCAGCTGAAGTGCCTCCTCCACACTCAGATAATCAACACAAATGACTCTAATTTCTTCACAATATTAGAGGAGAAAGCAAATGACCGAGCAATCCGCGCCAGTTCTAACTAGTTGACCCGCGCACATCTACTCGCAAACACACGCTGTATTATCTTTGAGATTGTCAATTCCTAATATGTCACTGGACTTGATTAGGATTCTGAGCTCTTCAGTGTGTGCACCAGAGGTCTCGGGCTGTGGAAAACATTTTTATAAAATAACCCATTAATGCAGAGGAGTGCAACTAAATTAGTTACCAATTTGCTGAGCATGAATTAATGAAGAGAGCTTCTCCCGGCTCCCACAGTTGTAATTTTCATAATAACCCCAGACCTTTATTTGGCAGGTTGTTTAGTTTTTTCGTTTGAAGGTTTTCATTAGTCTAATGAGGACTGTGCAAGGGCGAGCAGTCAGCACAATTTACATGAGGAAGCTATCATAATAAATGAGGCAATTTGAATAACATGCACAGGTTTATGCAGCGAGATAAGAGAGATTGTAGCAGCCAAATACAGAGGTAACCAATACATTAGAACCAACTAATAACCAAAGTAATTCCAATAAAAGCTTTAAGTGAAGGGAATAAAATTAATGATAGATATATTGAACTGTAATGATATGATACACGATGCATTGGATTAATAAAATAAATGTGTTCCATTGTTAAAGAGGGGAGAGGCCTCACCATCCGAAGCTTTGTTTATGGCGAGCTTTTTAATTAGGCCGTTCATCGCATCAGTTTGTTTAGATAAATGAGATAACATTCCAATGGTTTAATGATATCTCTCCACTTGTTTGATCTTTATGATCCTGGCAGAGCATTAAATTAATCTCTTGCAATGCACTCTAAGAAGGGGAGCAGGTTGGCTGCAGAGGACGGATGCAGTGCCCCGGCTCATATGGAGACTATTTAAACAGTCAGACGCCTCAGAGACAGCCCCTATAATGCCTCAGCACTCACATCCTATGAACGTGCCTCATCTTTTTCATGTCATCTCTGGTGATGAAGGACAAAGACTGTTTGTTGTCGTATAAAACAGACACTTCCCAAAGTTGTGTCACCAAGTGCAGCGTAACCAGATGGTAGGGTTTTTTTTTTTTTTTTGCTGTTGTTTGAACTTGATT
>VUQG01014071.1:95178-108463 GCA_015106755.1 Etia nguti | reverse complement strand
TAGTGGTCACTACAGTTGACAGCTATTCAAAAGCTGTTTTCTTGTATTTGTGTCAGTGTTGATGGTATACTTGCACATAAACCACTACATTGGACACTGATGTGTGACTCCATACCCTGCCACCCACTGGTCGTTTAATGTTACTATAGATGTATGACGTGTTTCATTGTAATTATTGTTATTTAACCCTGTCATGCATGAATTATGACAACCTCAATCAGGATCTTTTCTTAAGTATTTTTATTCATCTTTTCATGCGTAAAGATGAATAAAAATACTTAAGAAAAAAATCCTGATTGAGGTTGTCATAATTCATGCATGACAGGGTTAATGAGGCACACAAGGACAGACTTGTCCCTGCAGTCTGAGATCAGGCACGCTGGGATTGACTGGTTGTTTTTGGTGTTCTCTTCTCCACCTTGGAACCCTCAACAGGGCTTTCCAGAAAATCACCCAGTGAATGAAAAGGTAGCTACACCATCTCATCATTGCATTCATTTTTCAGTTCAGTACATTAGGTGACGCTCTGGGTGCCTTTTTTTTTTTTTAGGTATTTGAGATTTTAGTGCTTTCCCTTCTTTCCCTCTTTATCTCTGCCCTAATTATGGTTTTAAATCACACTGGCAGCTCAGCTTAACACGCATCCAAGGCTTCAAAAAGCAAAATTATAAAGTGCATAATTATTTCTTTTGTTTCCAAATAAATTATCCAGAGTTGTGCGTCGCTGCTTTGAAGCAGCATTTCATTCAGAAAGAGGGTGTTATGAAAGGTAAACACTTTTACAAGGAGCTGTGGATTTAGACCCTGATCACTTACACAGGAAGCACAATGAGAACATGACATAAACGAGCCGTTCCCTACAGAAGGGATTCAGCGAAGGGTAGAAACTAGAAGGGCAGTTTCAGTTTCATTTTGGCCTGTAGTGGAGGTCAGTATGAAGTAATCCTCTGCTTTCTCTTCAGGTACTTAGATCGATGAAGTCTTAAATCTGACAGAAATGTTGGAAATGCCTTTTGAAAAGTTCTTTCCATATTACTTTCTGTTGTTCTGTACTAATTTACAAATCTGTCCACATACTTAAGTTTCCTCCATGCTTTTCTTTGGATCTGGAATCCATACCTGGAAAACCCGAGATGTGTATACAGCCATGTTAACAACGGCTACTGAGGTTCAGCAAAATTAAGAGGATCAGGCGCCTGATGATAAATGTAGGCTCACACCTCATATACACCCCCCCCCCAAACACACACACAGACACAGACAAAAAAAAACCCCATACATTCAGGCAAATTAATTTTATTTTTAAAAAAAATGTAGTTATGTTTCTCATGTTTCCTGTAAAGACCGAATCTGAAATGTTTTTAAATGTTTTCTGTTTAAGTGAAACACTTTTTTTTGTTGTTGTTCTACATTTTATAGACCTGCAGCTTCAAAAACAATGTGTCAACATTAAATTTTACAAAATACTGTACACAGTTTCTCTAGCACTTCTTTTCAAAAACACAAAACTTGAGTGAATCTGGGATTTTATATTTTACTGAGCAGCTGCTCTAGTAGAGTCATGGGGAGAGTTTAGGGGAATCTGCAGGGACTGAAAAGGTCACTGTCCCAAGAAGGAAGCCATGGGATCGTCTGGCCTGCTGCGTTTCATGCGGAAGGCCTCCATCTCCTCCTCAGTGGGCGCCTTTACTTCAAACAAGCTGTTGTACGGCCTCTTCCTCTCATCCAGCTGCATTAGTACCTCCACCTGCTTCACCCGCTTGTCCTCTGCTTCTAGAGCCTGAGAGGGAGACGGCATTTGGAGGTCAGACACGGAGAAACACATCAAAACAGACACGGCAGTCAAACAAAACAAAAACATTACCTTCTTCAGCTTTTCCTTCTTCTTCTCCTCATCCTCCGAATCACTGCTGTCAGAGTCGCGCTTCTTGTTCTTTTTGTTCTTCTTTTTCTTCTTCTTCTCTTTCATCTTATCTTGATGCATCTGGTGATGAAGAATATTGCAATAATGAACATTACATTTATGCTTATTAACATTAACTGCTGCATTTTTTTTTAACAACGTTTTCAGTGTCCCTTACTTCCAGCAGAGTCTTGGGCTGTTCCTCCTCCTTTGGCTCAGTTAGTACCTCTTCAAATGGAGTGCACTCCGAGTTGTTCTGCAGGGGTTCATTAAAAAAAACAGTCTGAAAGTGAGAAATCTGTGACCACTTTATAAACTGATATCCTATCCATCAAACAAACCTTTTATATACTCTCAGTAAATGTACTTACAAGTCCAATTCCAGCTGATCCTGTGCAGTAACTCTGTTTGACCATGGAGTGGCAACACTTGTATCCCCAGAAGCCGTCTTTCCAGTAGGAACCCCAAATACACTAACAAAGAGATATGATCTTGATTTTAGGATAAAACATAATTAAAATGTACAAAAATTAGCCACACATTTGCTACAGTCTGCCCTCCTTACAGTGTGGTTGTTGATGAGCACGTCCTCCTCATATTTGGAGCGAGCGACAGCCTTTTCGAGTCCTTTCAGCACAGCGCCGTGACGCGAGTACTCCACGTAGTCCTCCGTCTGGGCCAACAGCAACTCACGCGGTGGTGCATCCAAATGCTCCTGGCCTCCATACTGATTGTCACACACAAAAGCAGAAACGCCATCAGTAAAGCCCAGACTGTGACTGATATGGAGTTCGGTCTGATATTCTGATATATCAGCCGATATTTTTTTCTTTCCAATATCCCTAACATTTGTAGTTATTTATTTTCTCCTTTACACAGCTGATCCAAGTCCGACTGCTCAGATCGACTGGTTGTTTGTGGTGTTCTCAAACGTGCTGTCAACAGAGAAGCTGCAGGGTGCCATCCGGTGGACAAACTATGCAACGTCTGCACTCATAAGATGGTTGAAGAATGTTTCTCCCATCTCTTATGTACAGTTCACTCTTATTTTCATTTACTGGCTGTTATAAATGCTCATACCAATAGATCGGCTAACACTTGGTGGGGCTGCTCCAGGTTTTCAAGTAGTGGGCGATTCAGATTCGAATTGGGAACTCGGAAACTACAAGCAAACTGCAAATAAATAAACAGCCACTTCTAGCACTCTACTAGTTCCCACACAGTGTTATCGACACAGATTAAAGACCAAAAAGTCGCTGAGGGGGCAAATTTCACTGACTGGCTGGTGAGGTTTGCCTCCACCCATGTGTGGTTGCACTGAGTGGGAGTTTTCACCTCAAACCCGAGAGGTTTGCTGGATGAGGATTTTGGGTAAATGGTTTATGCATCAGAAACTGTTCAATAAACTACACTGTTCCAGACATAGTTTTGAGAGGCATATACAGAAAGTGAAGTTAAGCTACAATGGAAATATTGGAATAGTGTTCCTGATGATATCATTGCTTGACTTTATGCATGCTGCGTCACATATTTGGAAAAAATAAATAAATAAAAAACGTAGAGGCCTCATCCTGTTGCTAAATGAATACATGTCAGCTGTGTACCTTCTCCAGGATGCTCTCCCTCTGTTCTTCTTTGAAGTCCTCCTTCTTGACCTTGAAGGAGCAATGAAGCAGCTCAAGTTTGGTGGGGTCAGCCTGCAGATGCACCTCAGAGCCTTTCTCATAAGCCTCCCAGGCAAACACTGTCACGAGGCAATGACAATTACTACGAATTACACTCTGTTGTCCTATCAGATAAGAAAATGCTCAGACTTCATCATAATTATCCTTTACTAAAAAACTAAGATCCTGCCTTTTGGTGTCTCATATAACATTATTTCCAATGTAAGTAAAGTCAAATTTCCCAAACTTAAAGAGCTAAGGTTGTGAGGTGTTTGAAAAGAAGGAACCATAACTTTAGGACTTACACTGTGTTTGAGCCATGGAAATTGTGTCTCCACTGTAGCGAACAAAGTTGTCTCCAGCGTACCCCACTCTGTTACACAAAACAGTTCAAAAATGATTTCAGTGTCCACTCAGTTACTGCGAGACTCAAACTGTTTCTACTATTCTTCTGTTGATTTTATTATAAAAAAATCAAAGCCATAACTTACTCATCAGGGTTCTTGCCAGTGTTGGAGTACGGGTTCTCTCTCATTGCTCGCGTCTTTGGATCGTAGTACGCTGAATTTGGATCCAGATTTCTCAAGTACTGTGAAAAACAGACACGAGGAATTCAGATTACAGAGAAATTAGTAAACTGCAGTACCCCATCTTTCATACACAGTACTGCTGAAAAGTCATTTGATTTTTTTAGATTTCGCTTGAAAACAAACAGGGAAACGTGAAAACACAAATGAGACAACATATGGGGCAAAAACAGAGTCTGTGTAACTGCAACAGCCCTCAGAGTCAATATTTGGTATAAACACCTTTATTCTTTAACACAGCCTGAACTCTCTTAGGCAGCTTTTCTGTATTTTCTTTAAGTCATCTTCAGGAATAGTTCTTCAGGCTGCTTGAAGGACATTTAAAGCTTTTTCATGTTCACAATTTAAACAAGATCCCGACACCACTGGCCAACATGCAGCTCCAAACCATCACTGAGCCTCCACAGTGTTTTACAGATGGCTAAAGACGCTCACTGTTGTATCTCTCCTGACCTCCTCCATACACACTGATGATGATTTGACCCAAAATGTTCTAATCTTCATTCATTAGACCGGTTGCCACTGATTTTCAGTCCAGTTCTTCTGTAAGTTGACAATCCTCAGCCCTTTCTCCCCATTTCCCTTCCTGAAGAATGACTTCTTGACACTTAGACTGAGACTTGTTGGTGCAAAAATATTTTTACCTTTGGCATTTTTAGAGATTGAACCAAGATGGGAAGAAATTATATGTTTTCATGACAGGCCACAAAAATTGTCAGTTTGACAAACAAAAATAAACTGCGAAAAGACCTTTAGCAAGCCTGGAGAAATATTGCTCAAGACCATTTTAAAAATCACAAGGTCTGGCTCCTTGTAAGAAAAATATAAAAGGAATACAGGGTGACTCACAGTTTTTATACAATAATGTGGGAGGTACCATGGTCCTCTGTATTTATTTTATTCTGTGTACACAGTTTATCATCACAGAAAACACAAATGACTAATGTTTTATTATATGGCTCTTACTTTAGCTGTGTCTTCTCTGATACGCAGATTCCTGACAGTGATTCGTCTCTTTGAGTCAAAGTTCTGACCGGGCATGTCGATGTCATCTGCATATTTGTCTTCATCCTCATCTTCACTGTCATGTTCCCGCTCCTACAAAGAAAGAATGTAAGGTTATTAAACTGAAGTCTGATATTTGCCTCCAAAATTGGAAAAAATGTATTATTACCATGTTAATATGAGTGAGCACTTACTGTCTGGTCCAGTTTTCCCGAGGCCAACTCATCCTGAAGTTTCTGTGCTTTCAGTGTCCTTTTGGCCTGAGAAACAAATAAGAATTCAGTCGTGTGGTGGCGGACCACGACAACACTGACAACCCAATGTTTAAACCGCTGGAGTTCAATCATGCTGGTCCGCTTACCAGATCTACTTTGGCGTACTCTTCAACAATGCGCTGATGTTCCTCGGGGTCGTAGCCATTCCAGCGATCACGCTTTCCATCATAGTCCATGGTGAGCTGGATCTGAGCGTGTTCATCCGGAGCAATCCCTGTTCCTGTGAATTTGGCACCAACTTTTCTGGGTCGCTGGTGGGACAAAATTAAAGGTAAGATGCTAGCTTAGTACAAATAATATAATAATAACAATACTCCTTTGACATCTAGGATAAGCAAACCCTGAATATTCATTTGTTCCAGGAGATGATTGTAAAACTGTTTCATCGTTTTTACCTCCAAGCAGTCTTTCTTCTTGTGTGTCATGGCACCACAGTTTTCACAAGCCCCTTTACGGTACTTAGTTGCAACTGCACTCTGTGTGGAGACACAAAGTAAAGCTTTTAGATTTTGTGGCAATATATCTACTTCTGTGTCCACACGAGAGGAAAAACTCGCCTCATTCTCACCTCCTGCACTCCTCTCTTGTACCACTCTCCGATTGCGGAGAACTGTTTCTCATTCTCACTCTGTGGTCTTTGATGCTTTAGTGTGGGCCTCTTTGATGGGTCGATGTACCACGGCACCGATGAAATATACTGTGGGATGTGGGGGTTTATGTCCCTGTAGGACAGAAGCGTTCACGTTACATATCACACCATTCCTTCCATCAGCTGCCTGAAAGCACAGACTTTCTGCCCAGGCACAAACTTACTTCCCCTCCTCGTCCACCTCAGCTGGAGCATTTCCCAGCTTTCTCTGCTCCTCCAGCTCCTTCTTCTTCCTCCAGTCCTCTCTGGTCATCTTCTTGGGCTCATCCAGGCCCACGATCCCCTCCGAGTTAACGCTGGTCTGCTCGGTCATGACTGAACCTGCCGCCAGAAACACGCCGCCGGGGACACTGTCACGGGTTTAATATAAACACCCGTCCTGCTCACCTACACTCAGCAATTAATCTGCTTCCCTTCTTAAAACAAAGGCTAAAACTACAGCTTTTATTGCAGTATTGGCTAACCTAGCTATTTACCTGCCGAATGACGTACATGTAGAAGAGGCATTTTACTTCATTTCTGTGAAAGTTAATAAACCAATTCACTCACTTACCTTGATAAGGCTCCACAAATAAACTTGATGTTTATATTCCTTCCGTAAAATCAGCAAATATTATTGTATTTCACCCCTTTTTTTAAAACTCGTTGGTTCTGTTTTGACTAAAATGCGATCGTCGCCATTTTACATCAACTATAGCTACGTCACATCCTTTCTGTGGAGTCGCTGCCGGACACGGCGACTTCTAGCGGACATAGTCGGAACATCAGGCCACCGCTGCCTCTGCTCAGAGTGCGTCACCTCAACCGCAAGAAAACAGGTTGTCTTTACTTTCTTTTACTTGGGAAATTTCATATCAATAAAGTCGAAGCAATTTAGTTTCTAACCCTTTATTTGAATGTGTTTTGATCTGATATCTCAAGTCTAAAAAAGCACAGCTTAAACTGTATTGTAAAAATTCTCTCAGAAGTGTTTTTCTGAAGAACTGTGTCAGTTTTATGCAACATTTAGTCGCTAATGTGGCTTTAATTTATGATTTCTCTCAGTGAAATGAACTCGTGTGTCTGTACATAATTACTGGCCACGTTTTAGGTAGTCATTATTACAAATCTCTAATCAGCTAGCCACATGGCAGCACCTGAGTGTATTTAGGCATGTAGAAATATTAAAGCTGGCCCGATAGAAAATAGTTTTTAAAAAAAAACAAAAACAAAAAAACCGCTGTCTGCTCTGTCTGCTCTGCACCTGAGCAGACTTTGGGTCAGAATTTGGGATGAACAACATGTACGCATGGATCCATGGTGTAATGGTGTGGGGGATATTTTCTTGGTACACTTTGTGCCCCTTTGTACCAAATGAGCATCGTTTAAACGCCACAGCCTAGCCGAGGAGTGATGCCGATCGTGTCCATTCCTGTATGATACCGTGTACCCATCTTCTGATGGCTGCTTAATGGTGTCACGTAACAAAGCTCAAATCCTCACAAACTGATTTCTTGAGCATGATGACTTAAGACAGCTCTGAAAGCACAAAGGTGGTCCAACCCAGTAATAGCAATCTGTATGTGTGTAAAAGATGCTTCAGAAAAGGTTCTTCTTGTTACATGTTGCCAGATCCTTGGATACTGAGATCCAGTAAGTAATTTAGCAGCGGCGGTTATAAAGCCAACACTGGTGACATCTGTGATTCATGTTTAAGTTGTGAGAAGATGACACTTTTGTCTTTTATTTCTCTGTGCCAAAGATCCTGAGCTGTGAACTACTTGTTGGAAAAAAACAAACAAACAAACAAAAGGAACCAATCAAATAAAAGAAACTGGGGTAGTTTTTGTTGTGAGAAGATCATTTATAGCAAGAAGACTCCAGTGGGTTCATTTCTGCATTCCTCACAAGCACCAGGTGGTAGTCCCTGTGCCTAACTGTAACACGGACATGTGAGAACAATGTTTCGAGGACTCCTCTGATTGGAAAGACAAAGTTAAGACAGTAACAACAACGTAAGATGCCCTTAAGATGACAGTTTGGTCAGGTGAAGCTTCCCACCTTTTTTCATATATTCCAAACAGGTTTTTTTTTTCTTTAAAAAAAAAGGCCAAAAATTGTAAACATTGTTAAGAGAAACAACAAGAGAACAAAACAGCACCAGACACATACATATCAACAGAAGTAGAAAGGGGCTGAGTGAAGCAGCCGTCGAAGCCTTAGCACCGGTACTCATCCCTGCTGTCAGTCCAGCGGTGTGCAGATGAGAAGGCAATGTTGTACCAAAGTGAAGGCAGTGTTGCATTCAAGTAGGTACCAAAATATGAAACTCTTTCAGGCCTTTCAATGTCTACTGAGAGTTTTGCTGCTGAGATATAAGGAAGGACAGGATGAACAGTCACTTGTCATCATCCTCCACTCTCCCCCAGTCCTCCGAGTCCTCGCCCTCCACCTCTCCGTCGTCTTCCTCCACATAATCACCCCAAGTGTCATACTCATCCCCGCCCTCGTCCTCCTCCTCATCGTCCTCTGGCAGATTTCCTCCATGCAGTGGCTCATCCTCCTCATCCTCTACTATCTCCATCTCCTCCATATCGTTCTCTTCCTCATCGGCCTCTTCTTCTTCATCGTCTTCTTCATCGTCGTCATCGTCGTCGTCTTCCATGCCCTCCACGTCCAACCCGCACACCTCCCCATCCTCCACCTCCCCTTCCTCTCTCTCTGCCTCGGAGGAGGCAGGAGTGGGGAAAGCTTTCTTGTCAGTTCTCCCCGTGAGGTAGGACCTGCCGGAGGGGACGAAGCTTGAGGTAGCAGTCTTGGTGTTGATGTAGAGACGAGGAGGAGGCTCTTGCCTCGATGAAGTCGCTTGGTTGGCGGGGGCGGAGATGGGAGCAGAAGGAGCCGCTCGTCTGGCGACCGGGACGAAAGAAGGGGCGACGGGTGCGGCAACAGCCCCGGGCCTCATGGAGGTCGTGTTGGGCATGTATTCGCGTATCTCCCCTGGCTCCAGCGGGTCAGGCCCACAGGGGTCGTGCTCGCTGCAGGACAACTTGCCGTCCAGCTTGGAGATGAAGAGCATGCCTTCTCGGTGCTCCTTACAGTACGAGTTGGGGCACATCTCACAGAACGAAGCTGCCTCTTTGCCACATACGTCACACTGGTGCCATGGACACTCCCATCGGCCTGCAGGCAAGACAAATGTGGAATGAATACAGTAAACATGCGCAGATAGTAAGATTTTTGACTCACAAATAGCTAACAAAAATATAATAATTAACATTTCTCTTCAAGTTCACATTCATCAAAACTACATTTTATTTTGCCTTTTTTTTGGAGAACCTTCACATCAGAAACCACCCAGTCACCTCTGTTTGCTCCATGCATGCTTGAGGATATTCAAACCCCCTGAGAGCTTGATGTAAAAATGATTGGCTACTCACAGCTATCATATTGTGTGCTCTCTTTAAAGTCTACTTGCCTGCAGGCCTCTTGGCCAGGTTGAGGCAGTCAGCATGATAGACCTTTGGGCAGCCCGGCTTCTTACAGGAAACTATCTGACCCCCGTCACCACAGCTGAAGCACTCATCTTCCCTCTCCTTGGTCACCTCTTGCTTGGTCTTCTTCTTCATGGGGACCTTCCGTTTTCCTTCCTTAGGTTTCATTTTCTCAGCTGCTGGCTGGTTCTATACGAAGACGAGGAACAGGAAGGTCACAAGGCGCTCGGAGTACCATTTAATTGTAGGTAAAGTTGTGAATAACTATAAAGTTTTACCTTTGGCCGGACACCCAGGAAACCGCTACAGTTGGGTGCTCCACATTTACAGGCGGTCTTCCCATTGCCACGACACTCCAGGTTGTAGTTGAAAGTCAGCTCCTCACCTGAAGTAGTTGTTGCATTAGATCGGATGTGTAATTAAAATAATCTGGATGATTTTGTTCAAAACAAACCAAAAACAAAATAAAAAAAACAACCACCAAACTATCAAACCTTTTGGGATGTCTTGTAAAGCAAAAAGCCCCACTCTGGTGTCCCCATTCACAGTCCACTTCTGAGTCTCACAGTTTGGCTGGCAGCTGTGGTTCATGAAGCGAGCCTGGTTGCCTTTGGGCCCTGCGTCAATGATGCGATCCTGGAGTGAAAAACAAACGCAAATGAGTGTGGACACGTCATCCGATCTGCACTGTTAATCAAGTGTGCCGCGTTCAGGCAGCATCTGTTGGTATTTGACTCAGATACTTACCTTGTCCAGTGTAAGCATGTAGAAGTTGCAGATGTCATTCTCCTGAGCGTGCCTGATCCTGGCGCGGCATTCTTCTTCATCTATCACCTCGCCCACGTATTCACTGATAAAAGCTCCCTGGAAGAGACAAAAAGAGACGGCGAAATTGAGGAATGAGTAAAATGTGGTTACAGCTAAAGCGATCAATGCTGGCTTGATTCATTTCCGACCCACCTTCCTGATGTCTGACATGCCGCGTAAACCCCAGCCGCAGGACAGAGTCCTGAAAATCTCCACAGGTGTGTACTGGCGCTTTGTGAAAGATTGATTTTGACATCGCTCCCCTGCCGCGCACACCTGAGGGTGACACTCGTACATCAGCATACGGTTAATGCACTCGGAGTCGATGCCGCACGGGTTCTCGTCATCCGCCTTGCAGTTACATCGTGGAATCTCTGACAGGTCAGCGGTGATAATCTGCACCTTCCCAATCGGCCGGTTTACCTAAGAAACAGAGACGGGTGAGATTTTAGCACGTCTCAGTTAACTGCTCTGCCACGGGCTAGATGAGCACAGATGTACACACGGTACCCTAATGTGTCTGTATGGAGGAGGTTTCTTGTCATTCTTTCTGTCCTCCTGAAGCTGCTTCAGCTCCTTTTCTGCCTGAAGCTCTTTGAACCGCTCGGCCGCTTCATTCAGTGCTACAAAGAGACACACGATCTTTACTATTAAACATGCACCTTGCACCAAGAATCAAGAAGCACTCAGCAACCTTAAGCACGCACCCTTTTTGTACACTGCATCTGCACCCTTGCCCATTTTTTCTATGTTGTGAGTATCGCCCTCCATGTAGGGAAACACTCTGGCCTGGTATGTCCATACAAAATCTTTGGAGCCAAAGAACTGCACCGGGAACTCCCCCACCTCATGTTTCATCCTTAAGATGTTATTTGGGACCTCTTTGGTCAGGCAGACTTCAGCAGGCCACCACCTGAAGAGTCACAGCGGGTTTCAGAAATACAAATATGGCTCCAGTAGTCGTTGGGCAGAGCCTCTGTGTGAACGCCAGGGTTATTAACCTACCTGTAACGCCCCCATTTGACCCACAGGATGTCCTTAATACGGGGCTTCTTTCCAGCTTTGCAGTCGTTGCAGAACCAGCTACCCTGTGGCATCTCCATATTCAAGCATTCCCGATGGAAAGCAGCAGGACAGGCTTCACAGCACAGCAGACTGCCCCCTAGAAACACAACCCGTGAGCGATTAGTGAGCTTTTTTATAACACGTTATAATATGGCCTGCAACAGTCCGTAGTTATGTTTTGAACAGTGATAGTAAGGTCACACAGGCCTGCAAATTTTCTTGTAAGTTGGTAAGGGAGAACAGTCCTTATCACATGTAAGCATTTGTGAGGTAAAACAAGTAAATAAACACCAAGCTGAATATTTATCATCAGCAGTAAGCTAATTCAGTAACTGACTTATTATAGTGCCACTACAAGTGACACTAATCAGTACAAATGTAGATACTCAGGACTAAATGAGGTGAGTCGGTGTATTTAAATGAGATCAGTGGCACTAATTTAAATCAGTGTCAGAAATAAGAGCATTAAACATTAACATGTTACTTCAGCAGTCAAACTGTGTGTTTTTATAGCTGCTGGGTTTCAGAGGCAGATTTGTGAGTAGAGACAAGAAGCAGAAATAAATTTATAGATCCATTTGCCAAGTGGGAGCATTTAAGTGGAAAATGGGACAGAGCATAAAAATAATTTGGAGCGCATTATGTTGAATTGAATAATAAAGCCCGGCGCTGAACAGCTGCCTTTCTTTGTGTGTGTGTGTTTTTTGTTTAACATTTGAATCGTGGAGACGGTCTGTTAAAAGCTCATATTTTAATCCTGAACTCATTATTACATATGCACATGCTACAAGACCGCGCTTACCTTCAGAGCAGACAAAGCACCAGCTAACGTTGATGTGCTCGTGGTTCTTGCAGCCTTTGCGAGGAGTGAAGTGGTTCGGACAGAGGAAACTGTTGTTTGCCAGCACCAAGCTGCCCGCTGCCATGCAGTTGTCATTGGCGTGATAGGCGACGGGACAGCGAACGCATCGAGCCAACCGACCTAAGAGATGCAAAAGTGAGAAGACGCACGGCTTAATTCAGGCACATCTGGATTTTTTTTTTTTTTTTAAACAAAAAAACACACTCCATTTATGGAGCAATTTTTAAAACACTTTCACTCCAAATGTTGTCCCTGGTTTTGGAGCATAAGACTCAGTCTTACAGGATTATTAAGAGAGATCATAGTACAAAGCACATGGAAGGAGTCACGTCAGTCTACTGAATTAAAACTCTGGATTATATGCCAAAATCCTGCACAATCAGTATTTTATGAAGCCACTTTGAACTGCTAAAAATCAAGGATTATGACATACACTTCGTACTGTAGGTGAGGCTTTAAGTGTTAAAAAATCTCAGGCTAAATGCCTAATTTCACATGACACACGAGCAATGAATCCAGAGTTATTACACATACTCAAGTGTCAGCCTGTGCTTATGCAAAGACACTGAGTCATTCAAAAGAAAAAGCTTAATCACAGAAACAAATCCTGATATCTCCAGGCATGAAGTGCAAAGCCCTTAAATAATCCAGAGTTCAAAAGAGGCCATCAATAGTCAAATTAACAAGTGACATGCAAACAAAGACTGTGTCCAGAATCACGTAACCTGTTGCTCTTATTTAAGAAACAAAAATACTTCCTGTGGTTGGCGAGCATCAAGATTAGAGCAGCAAGGTGAAACTATAGGGCCTCTAAAACCCTGCAGTCACAGCAGGGTTTGAGTTTGGAAAGAATTCAGTTTGTAAGAGATTTAAAACTAAATGCTTAGACCATGTTTAAAAGTCTAAAACGGCAGACTTTTTTTTTTTTTTTTTTTGATTTTTTTTATTTTATTTTGCTGTTTTTTTTTTTTTTTTTTTTTTGTGTTTTGTTTTTT
>VUQG01014071.1:45136-83247 GCA_015106755.1 Etia nguti | reverse complement strand
TTTTTTTTTTTTTTTTTTTTTTTTTTTGTTTCTTTTTTGTGTTTTTTTTTTTTTTTTTTTTTTTTTTTGGTTTTTTTTTTTTTTTTTTTTTTTTTTTTTTTTGGGGGGGGGGGGGGCTGTTTATAGTAAAGAAATAAAAATAGTGGATTGAACCTAGTTTAAAATCTCTTTGATATGTCACAGTTAAAGGCTTTTGCAGAGGAGATCTAATCTACAAATCTATTAATCTATGAACATTTTAACTTGTCAACAGCCAGAAAAAAAAGAAATAATGTTCTATAATTTAGGCTCTGAAAGATATGAACATATTTATTAGTAATTACCTTGAAAACAGATAGAAATAAAACTATTGATAAAGTTTTATTTCTATGTAAATTATTGCTCAGAGCCTCAGAAAAAAAAAAGAAGTAAGAAGATGTTTTTCCAATTCCTGGAATTCACTATTTAAATGTCATTTTACAGCCAATCATAATACAAACTCCTCTAGTTGATTATGTACATTTTTAAATTCGTATTTTTTAATGCAAGTTTCCAGAAAAGTTTTGCTTCACTATGTAAATTATACAAATCGTTAGATTTGCACTCATTTTCACGAGTGTCAAACAGACAGTGTAGTAAACACCAAAATGTGCGCTTAAACGTTATCTCACCAGGATGAGATAAGACATGTTATGCAAGCAAAATAACCCCACATCTTAGAATTGACTAGCGCACAAAAAGAGTTTCCCCCTGAAGATAACCATCTTGCTAATGCATTTTATGTGCAGAATTTTGGGACTGTGCATTAGAGTTGTACCTTTGTTTCCAGCTTGATAGTCTCACCCTTCTGAAGAAAGCCTTTAAGAGCTACTTTCAGCTCAGACAGATTAGCTTCATCCAAAGGCTGCAATGGATAAACATTCATTATGAAGGTACAATATTTCTAAATCAATAATACTGCAATTGATAAAATAAATGCTATATACAGCAGCAGATATTGTTTAAGTGATGTGACCTGTTTTCAGTATCTGAAAACATATATGTAGGAACATATCTTGCATATACACCCATTTCATACCTGCGCAGTAGTGACGGAGCAGATCACCTCTCCACGGTGTGCACTCATCATCTTGCTGAAAGCGTTAATAACATCCCCAGTTAAAGTAAGACGACCATTGTCAGCCAAAACATCTAAAGACGGAGAAAAAAGACAATACGTGTTTGAGCAAGATTCTCCATTTTTCTATTTGCTCAGAGCAAAGTGTAGCTTCTGTATTACATCAGTTAAAAGTAAAAAGTGCGTGATTTTACCCAGTTCTTCCTAGTAACACTTGTTTATTTACCCTTAATCAAATCAAAGTTTACGTCTATAGCACATTAAAACAACTCAGTTGAAAAAGTTCTGCACAGGCTATGCAAAATATACATAAGTCACAAAATCGACAACAAACATACACTAAAACACACAATAAAACCATGAACCTTGATTAAAGGAGAAAAAAATAATCAAACTGTCATAAGTAAATAAGAAACAGAATAAAATTTGCACAATAAAAACCTGGGATATCCTGCTCAACTTACACTGTAAACCAGTGAGAATAACCAGTTTCTTTTTTATCTGCGTTTTAAAATGATGGAGTGTCTGGGCGGCTCTTATGTGAAAAGGTAGATCTTAGATAATCACTAAATTTACACTACCACTATATATAAAACACAGCTTGTGAATGTGGTCCAAACCTTATGGCTGGTCTGTCGAAGTATTTTCATATACATGTTATTTTCTCTTAATCAAGATACTTCCAGCTGCTCCGTTATTTCTCCAAGGGGGTTGCAACAGCAGATCTGCAAATTTTATTTGCCAAAGATTTTATGCTAGACTGCTTTCCTGACGCAATTGAATTAATGTATGAATGAGGATTGTAGGAAGGAAGCCTTGTTAAGAGTGTTCAAATAGGGTTGAAAAGAGCTATGCAAGGAAAAGACCATTAAGGCTTCGGACCGATATTAAACTTCACTAGATGGCTTTCTTTATGTTTTGATCAGAAAGAGGTTCCTAAAAAACATTCAAACCACATATGTCCAATTGGGCATTAAAAATAATGAACCATGTGAAATCTCAAGGACCTGCATATATAAGTGCTGCAACCATCACACGACTACTTGCAACAGCATGTTCCCTTCTTTGCGATCTTGGTAACATCATATCTGGAATATGCTGGTGGACTGTTGTCTTTGAAAAAGTAACAAAACTAGGCTCAAATGTATTACATGTGTACCACACACACACACACACACACACACACGCACACACGCACACACGATTAATGACACAGGGGTCACAGCAGTAACACAGGTCTGTGATCACTCACTGATGAGGTTGACGGTGATGGGTGAAACCTTGGCCTTTGTAAGGGCATCATTGAAGGTCTTCTGCTTGAGGCTGCGCTTCACATGAGGATTCATTACAACACTGTTAATCTTAGGGTCCTTGATGAGGGCCTTAAAAACAATGTGGCAAACAAAAGCAAAAAAAAAAAAGTAAGTACTAGAGGAAAGGTAGATGGGACTGAAACTGCTTGGATTACCGATATTTAACAATCAGGTCACTAATCTCATTAATATTTTTTTTTAAAGACAGTATATTTAAACATCCTGTGATGCTACTTAATTAAATCAAAGTAATATCCACATAACTGTGTGATCAAAGTAAAGCATCATTTTCATCATTCAGTGGCAGCAACATTAAAAACAGTTTCCTTTTTAGTTGACTTACAGACACTTTTCCCAGCTCCTGCTCCACTTGGTCCAGTTTGTTCTGCTTACTGGCAGCTGAGAACAGAGCAGTAGCATAACGGCCCTCCACTCCATACACCTGGATGGGAGGCTACAAGGACATTTACAGGGATAAGCTACCTTAACACCCATATTAACCGTGTCACAAATTACTGAAGATGGTTACTGTACTGCACGTCACTCACCTTAACCAGTTTGGCTGCAGGTCTGATCACAGACGTGCTGAACTGGCGTGCCTGCAAAATAAAATTTGTATGAAAACCAAAGCCTGAGCTGATGAATTATTGGCCCGCTTTTCACCGTTTACGTTAAACTCAGTTAGCTGGTCGGCTAACACGTTAGCAGTCATTCAAGTGCAATGCCTCGTGTGAATTATTTTTAAAAGTTCAGCGCTCATTTCTGCTCTCCACAATTAATAAAACACACCAAACAAGTTTTTTAAGATATGAAAACAAAAAAGAGCCCTATTATAAAGGTTAAAATTTAAAAGAGATAACTGAATGTCATACCTGCTGTCCTAGCATGAATGCTGCCATTTTCTCCTACAGCTGTCCAGAGTAGAACGACTGACTGCGCATGTGTGCTTTAGAGGAAGGCGTCTTGCTGTGGGTAATGTAGTTCTTCCTGTGCAGTCCATCGTGAATACGAGTCCCCAAAATAAGACGCTGTTACGGAATTAAATACGTTTGTTTTGTTTTGTTTGTTTATATTATGTGTAGTAATTAATATTTTAAGCTATAGCAAATCTATATACCATTGAGGAAGTCTTTTTTGAGTATTAGGTGAAATATAGCATAATTCTCTTAAGATTTAAAGTAGGCAATAGCAGACAATAAAATACTTTTTTCTGTATTCGAAATGCCTGGTCACATTGACAGGCTAAAACCAGAGACTGTATATAAAAGATGGACAAAGGCACCATAAAACCACCCACTGGTAACATTTTGTCTGCCTCTAAAAACAGCTGCATTAGAATGTTGAAAACAACATGATGTTTATTTTATAAATTATGGGTTGGGAGTATACGGGCATTGACTGACATTTGGAGACAACCTCAAGTGGTCATTTAAGAAACTGTAGTTGTTTCACTGCTTCATTTTTTTTTTGCCCCAGAGTTAGCTGCGTGACTAAAGGAAGAGGAAGTTACTTATAAAGTCTAATAACTAATTGGAACACAAAAACAGTGAGAAAAGGGAGCTGCTAGTTTTACATTTTAAAGCATACTTTCTGAGTTTAGTTATTTCTCATTAATTAGTGAATGCATTATATGAGTCCTATGAGGCCAATTAAATTTGAACATTTAAACAAGGTAAACAAGGTGACTCTATATGCTAAAATGCTGCAGTGGCCTGGTTTAAGTTCTGCCCTGGATAATTTCTTGTGTGTCACCCACCTTCTTGCTTTCCTTTTAATAAAGACTAAAAAAGCAGTTAATTCATTATTGTTTTTCTGGTTAAAATGTACAATATTTAGTATATATTTGCACTATCCTTCTGTATATTACTGTATACTACTATTCTTTACTATTCTTTATTGTATATATTGTATATCTTATTCATCTGTTCCTCTGTCTCTCTCGCTGCTTTGAGCATGTATATGACAAAAGAATTTCCCTCGGGATAAATAAAGTTATTCTTATCTTATCTTATCTTATAGGGGAAAAGTATGGAGCCACCCCTGATTTATTTATGTTTTTCTTCAAAGAAGCCAGACTTGTAAACTTCTTGTAAGTTTTCAAAATGTTCGACGAGGGGGCCTAAGGGTACATCTTTCACATCTTACAATGCTGTGATTGCAGCCATTCCCCAACTCTCTGTGAATGGTACTCATGGCCATTGATCAGTGGTCTTTGATCAATGAGCTTTGATCCGTGGTTGTTGATCAATGGTCATGAGAATTTTCATATTAATGATCAAGGAACTGACCTCCCAGCCCATTGTTTATTCAGTGGTGCTAGTTTCAGTCATTATGCAAATGTACTGTTTATAAGATTGGGGAAACCTGCAGTCAGCTGAGACTGAAGAAGTCACTTGGATGAGTGACGAAACGTTTCTCCCACTGAAAACGCTACGACCAGATGAACAGAATCAACTTTTGGGGATTTACTTACCTGGATGATTGAGCATGCATCAAGACATAGTTAAGAAACAAAAATATGAATCATTCAAGCATAAAAAAAGCACCTAACTCAAGGAATGAACCAGTGTTGTGTCTACACATAACAGAGAACTTACCAGAGAACCAATTTTAAATTGTGTCTTTAGCCAAAGTTAACACAGTTTGATAGACTTAAAATAGCATTTTTGCACCAACTAGGTGATTCCCAAAAAAGCATATCTTGGGATGGTGTTCAGTGTGTCCTTAAAAATCTAAGGAAACCAGACAATTGGAGGACAAAAGAAGTGGGAAGCTTAAAAAAAAACTATCTACCTGATCTGACACTGGACTTGAGAGATGTATCTAGCCCTATAGTTGATCCACATACTGTTCACTGAAGCCTCATCAGAAATGATCTCAGTGGAAGGATGGCTGTCAAGTAGCCATTCTTCAGGAAGGGATACGAGGAAAAAAGGGATGAGCCCTGCCACATTAAACAAGAACTGGACTGAAAATCTGTGGCAACAGGTCTGATAGACTGATGAATCTAAATATGAAACTTTTGGTTCAAATCAGTATGTACAGAGGAGGTCAGGAGAGAGAGGTCCAACAGTGAGTGTCTACAGCCATCTCTAAAACTATGGAGGCTCTTCCATGGTTTAGAGGTGTATTTCGGCCAGTGGTGTTTGTTATCTTTGAAAAAACTGATGGAGTTATGAATGCAGAAAAGTACCCTCAGATTTTAATCCATCATGCAATAACATCTGGAAAGCATGACAATGATCCCAAACACTTTTTGCACATTTCTGTAAATCACTACATGTTTTTGACATAGTGGGGTTTTTTTTGTTTTTTTTTTAATTTAACTTCATTTATTTTTATTTTATTTCCAAACCCCTTGTAGATATTTTGTCCTGTGCATTCACTCAATGAAATTGTGTACTTCAAACTATATGTCAGTTTGTGTTGAAAGGCCACGGAAAACCAGAGTTATTACATGTGATGCTTTTTTCTGAATACTATTGTCACATTTAGTGAGAGAAGAAATGGTAAAAACTGTGTTTTCTAAGGACACCGCTTGCAAGCATTATCTTTTTGCGAGCAACAAACAAAAAACAAGAAAAAAAATTCCACCCCTTTCCTGTTGTGCACCAGTGTACCATGCTGACCAATCAGAAATCATATGGCAACACGTGGCATTTGGTTGATTAGGAACAGGGAAAGGACTAACAGTGGCAAGAGAGAGTGAGCAAGAGAGAGACAGTAATATCCATAGCGAGCTTTGAGATGTGAGAGATTTGTGACATTTGGCATGTTTGTTGTGTAGTTAATGTGTTTTGTTTTGTATGTCAAAACAATGAGGGCACTAGTGAATGTGATAGTTGCTGTCAAAAACCCACCAAAGGCAGACTGCAATGTCAACACTGTCTCCAGGTGGAAAACAGGAGGAGTGATACACCTACTGCTGTCAGGCCTGTGATGTGCTCCTCTGTCTTGTGCTGGAAAGAAAGTATTTTTTGGAGTAGCACAAATAATTTGTGGCATCTTATTGTGATACCTTATTGTTCTTTAAATTTAGTTTTAATAGTAGTTTTAAACCTTTCTACAAAAAACGCCTGAGGCATTGGCGGCATTTTGGGGTTTTTGTTTTTGCAAACTTTACTGTTTGCAAAATATGTGCATAGGTTTTAAAATTTACAATTTATATTTGCACTTCAAGTTATGAAAATGATTCACTAAACATGTTTGTGGTTTTTACAGTAAAAACCTTTTCCAACTTGGATTTTATGGAGGTTTTTTTGTATCATTTTAGATCAGCTGTGTTAATACAGTATGTCAAAATGAAAAAATAATGTTAAATTCAGACATGTGAGATTGTGCTGAAAAGAATGATACCAAACAAGGCAAGATAAACAGTTTTTAAAGATGAAATATAGAGGTAAAATCAAAAATAATCAAAAACGACCAGTTATACCCTGGACCCCAGAGGGCTAACCCAGTAAATTTTTGGTAAAAAAATGTCTTTATGACAGTGGAGATTTCTGACATTTTGTACAAATTTAAGCATATAACAATTTGATTACTTAATAAAAAGAGTGTGAAAATTGTGAAAACTTGTATTTCTAACTGATCCACCTCATTTTGTGTAGCTTTCCGAATTTTATACTTATTGGGCTACATGCTTATTTATTATATAGGCTATACAGTGCATAACATCAAAATTCCATTTTTTAATGTAACTGAAATATTTAATTATGTGGGCTAAAGAAAGTTACAGACTATGTTTATATGAAATGTGTATTTGATGTATTATATATATTTGATGTATTATATATTATATGTATTATGTATTACGTGCATTTGATGTATTATAACCATATATAACACATATTACAGAATGTAACACCTGCATATGCGTAAAGAAATGGCTGTGATTTTGCCACCCCATTTGATTTCCATGCCACCCTAAGAAAATTTCTTATTCGCCCCTGGACGGGAGCACACGCGCGCTCGAGCACACGCACACGCACGCGCTAGCTGCGAATTCACCAGAGCGCTCAGTCAGTAGGACGTAGCGTAGCAGGGACACCGAAACCTAACGAAATAGCGAGATATTTTCCCGAGGAATTTTACAGCTGGTCGGCTCGCTAGCTGACGGCAAAGCAGGCATGGACGACAAGTCATTCACCAAGGAGCTGGACGGATGGATCGAACAACTGAACGAGTGCAAGCAGCTGACAGAGAACCAGGTCAAAGTCCTCTGCGAAAAGGTGAGGTTTGCCAGGCGACTTATTAGTACCCCACATTATTAGCTTTCCGCAGTGCTAGCCGACGGTTAGCCCGTAACCCCCCACCCCGAATGGCTGTTTTAATAGAAATATTGCCTGGACTCAGACGTTATTGCATGTGGCCTTACAGGAGCACACCATTTGACTGTAGCTGCATGCAGTGGATTTCTAAGACAAGCCGAGAAGATGGAGGGGAATGCCTGCGAATGTTTTCCCTACCTACGCCCACTGCTTGTCCTAAAGTGCACTGACAGAAGCACACAAGAAAACTCTTTAATAATCAGCTTAAAAAAAAAAAAAAAAAAGAAGCAGGAATATTGACATCTGGCTTATTAATGACTTGTTTACTCCACAAGCTCCCAAACTGCACCTGATTCTGGTACATGCTAACCTGTTTTCTTGGTTCTCATGCGTAGGCCAAGGAGATCTTGACAAAAGAGTCCAATGTGCAGGAGGTGAGGTGCCCAGTGACAGTGTGTGGAGATGTCCACGGACAGTTTCACGACCTGATGGAGCTGTTTAAGATTGGAGGGAAATCTCCGGACACTAATTACCTCTTCATGGGAGACTATGTTGACAGAGGCTACTATTCTGTGGAGACTGTTACGCTTCTGGTTTCTCTTAAGGTATTTAAAAAAAAAAAAAAAAGTAATCTTAACATGGATATGGATTTTTTTTTTTTAATGAATTAATGCTGTGCAGTACTGCACATTTTGGTATTAATGTGATACCAAGTAAACAGAGTCAGTATTACTGATACGTTTAACGTTTAAAGGCAGCTTATTGAGGGGAGAGCAGTGTGTCATGACTTGTGAGATGAGTGATTATAAATTTACTGACCTTAGAGGATAGAAGCAAAGTATCCATCCTATTGTGCTAGTATCGATCTGATACTAGTATCGATATTTGGATTGATCCACCAAACCTCTATTACAAATGTGTTTTTCTTCGTAGGTAAGGTTCCGTGAACGGATCACAATACTCAGAGGGAACCACGAGAGCAGACAGATCACCCAGGTGTACGGTTTTTACGACGAGTGCTTGAGGAAATATGGAAATGCCAACGTTTGGAAGTACTTTACAGATCTGTTTGATTATCTTCCCCTTACCGCGCTGGTAGATAACCAGGTAATGTTGTGTTTTCAGACCCAACGTGAAGGACAGGTACACTGAGCTGTTATGTGTTGTTTATTTCATCTTTCTTCTTTGAAAGATATTCTGCCTCCATGGAGGATTATCCCCATCAATAGATACACTGGAACACATCAGAGCGCTGGATCGCCTGCAGGAGGTTCCTCATGAGGTAAACACAGATTACGTAAATGCTGCCATAACCCACTGATGTTTAGAGATTAATTTAGGAAATATCCCAGCTGACTGCTTTAGTGTAAGCATACACATTCAAAAAAGTTCACCATGAAGTCTGTAGGTAATCACTGTATGCTAATGCTCTTCTTTGTACTGAATAGAAGTTGTACTAAACAACACTGGCGTTCCCTTCACCTTTCAGGGTCCAATGTGTGACTTGTTATGGTCAGATCCTGATGACCGCGGTGGCTGGGGCATATCACCACGCGGTGCTGGTTACACATTCGGGCAGGACATTTCTGAGACATTCAACCACGCAAACGGCCTCACTTTGGTTTCAAGAGCCCACCAGCTGGTCATGGAGGTACTCTGACTTTGTTTGTGTGCTACAAGTAATTCTGTGTTTTTTTTCTTCGCCAGATGTACCCTTCACAGTCAGTGGCTATAAAATAGCTAACATGCAGCTGATGTCTTAATTTAGGGTTATAACTGGTGCCACGACCGCAATGTAGTGACGATCTTCAGTGCACCAAACTATTGCTATCGTTGTGGAAACCAGGCAGCAATCATGGAGCTTGATGACACGTTGAAATACTCCTTGTAAGTAAAGTTTGTCATGTGTAATAATGCAGACATATCTTTTTGCACCGAGGGGGCATGCTACGTACAAAGTTCAACAAAGCCAGTCTTTCATTACTTTAGCTGGCTCAGCAACACCTGGTTATCAACTTTCGCTGTTAAGTCACCCCTTATGTCATATGACTCTTCTTCCTCACAAAATGATCCCCGTGAGTGCCACCTACTTCAGTCACAGATGCTATCAGATGATAATGATAAAGTGGTGATGACTAGTCTATAAAAATAAAAATCTAGTAATTTAGTACACAGAGCAGTAAAATAAACATTTTAATTCAAGTTAATAATTTTATGGCTGAGTGCATTCTCAGTGCTGCTGTCTGTTCATTTCTAAGGTGATGGGTGCACATTAGAGCTCTGACACTTTAAACTGGATCCATTTAAGCATTAAAGGTTACTGTCTCATAGCCTAATGAAGGAGACGGGGAAATCTCTTTAGTTTGTTGGCAGATCAATTAATTAAATTAATGTTATTGATTGAACAAATATTCTTGGTGTGCATTCTGGATTCAACATAAATAAATACATGTACATTACTGTGGTAATGCATCGGGAATGTTTGCACTTCATTCAGTGGTTTTAGTTTAACAGCGGTTTAACAGTTTTCAGACAATATATAATAAACTTACTGTGAATAAAATGTGCCACTTTCAGCCGACAGAACATAACTTGCTCTCGACCAGGTTGAGCATTCAGCATAGGTTACCATGGTGATTCAGCCAGGCTACCTTTGTGACACAAAAACTTTAAACTTGACATAGCTGGCTAAACAATTAATCTCACTTTGAAGACTTAAATAAATAAACCTTATTATTCAGTGTGTGAGATGACGAGGAGCCCTTTGTTTGTTTTAGCCTACAGTTTGACCCTGCACCACGCAGAGGAGAGCCCCACGTGACGCGGCGTACGCCGGACTATTTCCTGTAAAGATCACTGCTGAGAACGATAATGGGCTGCACAGAGGCTTGGGGAAAAGAAGCATTCAATCCCTCTCCCCTGAAATTGTGTGCCATAATTACAATAAAATGGAAACTGTAATGTCTAGATGAACACCACCTTCCTTTTAACTCCTTCCTCTCTGTGCATGATGTTTTAATTGCTAGAAATGAATGCTACTATGAACAATACTGTCATAATACCTGCTGGATTGTCAGGAAACATGAATGAACTAACGCTGAGAATAACGACTAGATGTTGATAAGCAGAGTGTGTCGCCACATACAGTATATACGCTGCATCTTTCACTCGGCATGGCCTCAAACAAAAGGTTGCAGTGCATACAATGTGAACTCTTTTCTTTTTGTAACCGAAGCGAAAGTGCTTATTTTGTGAGACGATAGAAACGAGTATGTTCTCTTTGCACTTTTGTATTTGATTTTTATCACACGGCACTGACAAACTTTGTTCTTTTTATATCCCGTTATAGCGTAAGTAGTTCTCTTTCTGCTGTCTCATATGGGAGTTAATGTATTTCATTTAACTAGGCAATACTGCTACAAATGGCATCAGATGTAAAATAAATAAAAATAATAATATAACTTAATGTTTTGCACTCACAGCTATAAAAAAAAATTAAAAGTGGAGTTGCTTTGTCATTTATTTCCCCTTTTGGTACAGCTTTTGACATTATTCCAGAGGAGTGACCACTAGATGGAATCAGACACCCAAAATCGGTGCAGGTGATCAGCTCAGACACTAATAATGAGCTTTATTGTGAGTGGACTGTTTGCAGTAAACTGGTCATTTTAACATCTGTTTTTCTTATTTATTTAATTTCTAATACAGGATTTTTGCACAGTCTTTTTTTTGACATGAAAAAGGTAGGACATTGTTTGCAGCATGATGTTTTACTTTTATTTTTTATGCATTTCTGATATTAACCAAATAACCTCTCGTTTGCTTTAATTTTCCTGCACATGTCATGGATCACTATTAATATCCGTTTATTACACGTGCATGTGTGGAAATCCTCCAAAGTGTTAACATATATTAATGATTTACTGCCTGTAAAATCAATGTAGCGATAGTTCGCAGAGCACCGGCGGATGTAGTGCTGAAAATAAAAGCATGATTTAAAGGATTTGACGGATTGCAGCTCAGTTTCTCCCCTTAGACTGCTGATCACAGCTCCTGCTGCTTTGCGGAAGATCGGATCATCACTGCGTGTTTTTTTCCTGTCATTATAAGATGTTTTTTCCCCTAATAAGAAGCGAGGCAGGGCTTTTATTTTGTCGGTGAAGCCCCTCGCGGTTCCTGTGCGCCCTCCGGCCGAGCTGACACTGGTGCATTGAAAATTAGCTGGCCGCAGCCTTTCAGGGACTCCTCTTGCGGACCTCCGGAGACCACAGTGCAGTAAGTAACCTGTGCCCGTTTCCCTAAACGGACCGACAGCTTTGTGCCGTGTGCGCTTTGTGTGTCCGACGTGTCAACCAGTGATCAGACAGCTTTTTGCTCCTTGGGAAGCCCGCTGCTCGTGTGTGGATGTGGCAGGCTGATACTAGTTGAATCTGGGGCGCACAGCTGGACAATTAACGGGCTGGACAGATGTAGTGGCTAATTTGGCGTCTTTAAAACGGTCGCACCTTTATTTTCATTGTTTTTTGGGGGAAGATTTTGGCGCCTTTTTTTTTTCTTCTTCAGATCACAGAAACACCTCCAGTTACAGTCCAGATTTAACTGGTCTACGTCGGGTTGGACAACAAACCGTATCCATTCAGGGGGCATGTTTACCCTCTGACCACGCACAGAGAGCGGCGTTTTCTAGTGTAGCACATACCAGGCTGACAAGGATACAGGGGTTAAAATATGTGGGATAAATAAAATAATTGATTGTAAGGAGTTGTTGTGAATTGCAGGTTAATGTGTAGCCACGCAGGCCGCCGTTGATTGGCTGAGAGTGAGGGCAGAAGCAGCTGTGCGTTTATGGATCAAAGACCGTGTCGGTACAAACTTCACTCCTTTCACAGAACATTTATTACTGATTCGGCATCATATTATTCACCCTAACTCGGGGGTTTGAGGGCGGGAAGTGCCCTTTAACTCCTTTCCAGTAGTAATTTAGTGTCTTTGTGAGCCACTGAAGGCTTTTTGACATCTCGTGAGAACCCCCGTTGAGTTTAATTCAGTTTAAAGCGACAGCATGCTTTCTGTACTGCACAGATTTCTTATTTAGTGCCGATCCAGCAGCCGTGTTTCAGTTCGAGTTCACTGCTGCTGCATGCCTTCTCACAGTAGTTCATCTGAGGCAAAGAACAAATCCAGATCAAGCTGGGTTGGAACAGCATGCTGCATGCACATCCACAAAAAAACATCCACTGGTGTTTTTCCAGTGGAAGCCAGTTTTGTCTGCTTTCAGACTAATTAATATAATAAAGTTTTAAGTACCCAGTTATGACAAATAAAGCCGCAGACTTTACTCAGTTTGTAACATTTTGGTTAAAAATGCCACTTTCCCAGCTGTCCTATACTTGCAGGGTGCTTTTCAGTCTGGGAGTTGGTGTGTGTGTGTGTGCGTGTGCGCCCAGTTGCAATTTGGTGTTTCGCAGTCCTCCTGTTAGGTCAGCCCTCACTTAGCCACATTATGCTGAATTAGCAGCGTGGCAAAAGAAGCATTGTGCTCCGCCAGTCCTCCCTTGCTGACTTTTGTCTGCAAGAGAAATGAAGCCCGAAGGGGAGCTAACTCCTCTGCTGAGTGCTGGAGCAGGGCCCTGGATTCCTGGAATAGTTTCAGCCAGTTTCCTGAAAACGTTGTAAATGTTAAAAGGAGCTTTACTTCAGTGTTATTATTTCATAATTACTTCACAAGAAGGTTCCTGGAAATGCTTTGACCTGTTTGTCCTGCCTTTCTAGTTGAGGCATTAACTCAGACTTTAGACTGCTCTGAACGCTAGTAAAAAAAAATAATTCTTTTTTTGGATCTGTATGATGTCATCCCCATGCACCTGCTGTTCAAACCTTCTGTTTGCGAGGGGAAGCCAATCAGAAGATGGGTTCAAGGGAGTGAAAACATTTAGAAGGTGGTATTAAGTGGGTTGTGTACCAATCAGAATGTTGGTGAATCAATTTCCAGCTTCTCTGGTCCACATGTTGACACATCCTTGGAAAAGGTACTGAACCCAGAGTTGCCCGGGATGAGTGTGTGTGTGAATGTTTGAAAGCACTTAGGCATTGATACGTGTGTGTGTGATTGAGTGAATGGGACTTGTGGTAGAAAGCACTTTGAGGGTTCAAATATAGCAGAGACACGGTGGCAGTCCATCCATCTATTTTATCAATGCCCAGAATTATTTCAAACTGTGAATCATGCACAGCCACTCTGCTCTAGTCCAGGAATATAAGTGTGGAACCAAAAACGACTATGATAAGATAAGATAAGATAAGATAAGACTTTATTGATCACACGGCAGGGAAATTTGTGCGTAGTGATATTGATAAGTGATAAGTATTACCATGTGCAAAATCGGATACATTTATTGCACCTGTTATGATGACTGTAACATTTTGTTTCCCCAGATAAAAATGGCAGCCGAGCTATCCACTTCCATAAACATCAAGGAGCCCCGCTGGGACCAGAGCACATTTGTGGGTCGGGCCAAACATTTCTTCACCGTCACAGATCCCAGGAACATCCTCCTGACAAACGAACAACTAGCACACGCGCACAAAATCATCACCGATTACAGGTAACCAGCCCGCTCAGTTTTTCAGAAACAGGCTGTAAACTCAGTGCCGCTGTAAGACAAGAAATATGATTTTACACGCTCGCTGTCTTGTAGGGAAGGTATAGTCTCTCCAGGGCTGACGGAGGATGAACTGTGGAGAGCCAAGTATGTTTTTGACTCAGCTTTCCATCCCGACACTGGAGAGAAGATGATCCTGATAGGCCGCATGTCAGCACAGGTTCCAATGAACATGACGATCACTGGATGCATGATGACATTTTACAAGTAAGATCGTGTGCGAGTTAATTGTCAGACTGTCACAGCCACACCCAAGCCTATTATAGCTTCTTTTTAAGCAGCGGAGCATGTCATCGAGGGAAATTCAAGCGTGCTGGTTTAAATTTTGCTGAAGCTAAAGTTTCACAGGGCCGGTGTAGTGCATGCAGCATCACTGTTTTTGCTTGTATAGAAGGAGCCAGTGTTATTGATGCTTGTTGGGATGATGGCATTCCTACACAGGAGAGTACAAATATCTGTTTATACCCAGTAATCCACATTTTTAATGATATAAAAATGGTATTTTCAATTGACAGGACAACTCCTGCTGTGCTGTTCTGGCAGTGGATCAATCAGTCTTTCAACGCAATAGTGAATTACACCAACAGGAGTGGTGACGCTCCCATAACGGTTGGGTAAGAGGCAGCTGCTTTGGCGCTGATGCCGGCACATATTAACCCTTTAATTTAACAGTTCTGGTGTGGATGGTGGTTTTTGTTTGTGTGACGTGACCGGTGCCTCTTTTGTTCGCAGTCAGCTTGGCACAGCTTATGTGTCTGCCACCACGGGGGCAGTTGCCACCGCTCTAGGACTAAATGCACTAACAAAGGTATCAGTTCATCTAACCCCATCCTACATCTCCTATTAATGCTTTGACTTCAGACACGTGGGTGTGCTGGCATGAAGTTAGCCACACATTAATTGTTTCTCACTGAAAGCCCATGTTGTTTAGAGCATCACGCTCAGTAATCATGTTGTCATGCAAGCTTTTATTTGGACTTTGTGGCAGAAAGTCCTTTCTGTAAAGCATCTGAAATATTGGTGTGAATTCTTCAAGCTATGTTTACATCTGAGCTTCCTCCTTTCCTCCTGCTGCAGCACGTTTCACCTTTGATCGGACGGTTTGTTCCATTTGCTGCTGTAGCTGCTGCTAACTGTATCAACATCCCGCTGATGCGACAAAGGTAAGGAGCATTCGCAGCACGCAGGACATTACATCACTGGTCTCTCCATCTGTCCATCCAATCTTAATGCAATATGTATGCTAAAGATTCGTTTGGTCTCAAGGATGAACTGATTAGAGCAGAATCACTGTGACTTCACAAAAACTTAAGAATTCATAATTATTTCAATTTTTTAAGCAAATATCTAATAGACTAAAATGCTAAAGAGACGTTTTATATGTAAAAGAGATCGTCAGCTTCACTGTGATTTTAAATGTTCTGGCTGTTACTCAGTGCAGAAATATTTCCTGGATGCTTGCAGGTCGTTCACTGATGAGGCCCGCCTGGCTTCTTTATTTGGACCCAATCAGTTTCAGATCATAAATCCACTGTGATTGTGAGCTGCTGCTACTTGGGTGTCACCCTGCTTTAACGTCTCAGCAAGTTCAAACTTAAGAGCCATTTATTTTCTTTCCTTCTAAATATGTTGAACAAGAAATGGGAATTTTCCTAAAACTTGCACATTCCCTTTTTGTCATTTGATATCTCAACTTCTGCTATTTTCCTTTGTTTTGGAAGTTCTGTATGCAGCTGAGTTTGGGAGTAACTGCTAATCTCTGTAGTACACTGTACTCTGTACTACACTACTGTATTCTATCATTTTGTTATGATAAAAAACATATCTCCATGCTTTTGATAATATGTTTTCAAGATATAAAGTTTAAGAAAATAAAATTCTGTTAAGATTTGGGTTTTTTTTGCCTTTTGCATGGGCCCCTCTACACCAGTGGATAATCAGGCCCAGCAGACTTTACTATAGAGCTGTGAACATGTTCTCAGTTTAAAAGACATGACTTTGAGTGATATTTTTTGGATATTATTTGAATGGCAGTCGCACCTGTACTTTTGTATGTAGTTAAGCATTCTTAAGAGTGGTATTATCGCCCTATAAAGCCCATACTTATAAAGTCTGTTAAGATCATAATTCATGCATAGTATCTGTAAGCAGTAAATAGAAGGCTATTGATGGAAAGCCTAATGGGCTGTTGTGCAGACTAAGGCGCTAAGAAGTGCAAAAAGGTTACTGATATGAATGCTAATAAGCAACTAGTTAATGACTGAAAATGGGTAGTCTAATATGAGGTGTCATTGTTCTGTGTTTTCAGGTCACACACTCAGATTTCCATACTTTAATTAAACCATAAATATTTTGCTGCTCATCGCTGTTTCTGATTTATTACTGTGAAGAACTGGGAGTTTGTCTGTCTATGTGAGGAGTCCCCATGATATGATGCATGCATACATGTACTGTTCAGAGTCTACATCATGCAGTGAAACTGCATTCAGTGTTTTCAATTCCACAAGAAAACCTAAGTTGTTTTCATTTAAAACAGGTTTCCTGACATTTAATTTATGGAAGTAAGATGCATTACACAGCCTCTTCATCTACTTTATTTCCCAGCTGTCGCTGTATTTCATTTCAGTTTCCAGGTTCTTCAGCAGGAGCTCTTGTGCATTTCCATGCATATTATGCAGAGCATTCAGCATTCACACTCATCTATCTCCAGAACTGTAACCAGTTTTGCTTGTTGTCTTCAGAGAACTTCAGCATGGTATACCTATAACGGATGAAAATGACAACAGGTTAGGAGAGTCATCAAAGGCTGCGCAGCAGGCGATCTCTCAGGTTGTGGTTTCCAGGATTCTCATGGCTTCTCCGGGAATGGGTATGGAAGTGTTTTCTCACTTTAACATCTGGCCTCAGATATTATTATTCATTTCAGAAATAAAATCCATTTTGCTCTCTTTTCAGCTATTCCCCCATTTTTAATGAACCATTTGGAAAAGAAGGCCTTTCTGAGGGTAAGCACACGCCTGAGTTAAGACAAAAACTGAGAAATGCATTTGTTGCATTCAATGTCAGCAAGTTAGACGATCATTAACTGCCTGGCTCTTTTTTATAATCACACATTAGAGAGACGAAAAGCCCCGAGCGCATGAGGCCGCTCTCGGATGGGAATTCTCTGCCGCTTTTGTGCCTCTCATTCATTTTTTTCTGCCTGGTCTTTTTCAGAGATTCCCATGGATGAGTGCACCTATTCAAGTCAGCCTGGTGGGATTCTGGTGAGTTGCCAGAGATAGTTCACCTGATACGTTCACCATCATGTGCAATCTTCTTATTACTACAAATATCCCACAATCATAATATAAGATCACACTGATGATAAATGCTGCCATTTACAGTGTGGTGTAATGTTCCTAATAAAATGCCCTCATAAGATTTGTTAGCTCAGTGGATAATGATATGAAGATGCTTTAGCCCGTATGTGGCTCAACAACTCAATTATTTTTCACATGAAACTGAATCTGCCGCTTTCTTTTTTCTTCTTCTTTAAAGATGACTCGCACATCATCCCAGCATTTCACTTTATGCTTCCTACCCGGCATCGCCTCACGTGCCCTGAGCGCGACCAGTTAAAGTCATGTGTAACTCACATGACTCTGATCAGGAGCACATTCTGCAAGCTAATCCATAAAAATGAGGAAGCAAGCTCCTTTTAGGAGAACACTAATTCACATTATGAAAGTGCACTTATCTGCTTCATTACTTTAGTAACGTGCCGATGTTTCTGCACCCACATGGATTAAACTACAGTACACCTTAACTGGGCATTCGTCAGTGCTTCAAAACATTTGGTTTACACATAGTATATGTACCCTCCTTTTATGCTGACTTTCTTCTCATTGGCTGCCCCTCATAAATTGAAGGTGTGACGTCACCTGTTGGTTTTTGAAGTCCCATTTTGAAGCTTCGAGATGAATGTTTCTGTCGCTGCCACCTTGGTTGGCAGAAAATGGATGCGACACGGACTCTGGCTCTGATTGATAGCTAGTTAGCTCATGAGTGTGTGATTTCCATATCTTAGGTAATCCTTCATTTTGAAACATGGTACGACCAAGATTTACAAAATAGTTTTTATTTTTTTTATTCAATGTGCCCCTAAACAAGTGATTGATCCCATAAACTCAGCAGTGTTCACAGAGGTCAAGAATGGAAGCTTTTCATGTGGATTTCTATAATCAGAGCTATCGCCATCTGGTGGCCTTCTGATAGAATGCAGGTTTAAAGCTCTTCCCCCTCCCTGTGATGTTATAGATCAGGGGTCTCAAACTTAAATGAGCTGTGAGCCACTGCTGGCACTGTCATCTCATTGGAGGGCCACTTTAGTGTTCAAGTAGTACAAAAAAAAACCAACCAACCAAACAAGAAACACCCACAAATATTTCCGAAAATGTAGTGTCTTGTTTGTTTTTTAAATTTTCAAATAATTTTGGCCCCCGGGTCGCAAGTTTGAGACCCCTGTTATAGATTATAGGTGGGCAGATTGATCCAAATACCGATAGTTTCAGTACCAGCGTTGGTGTTAGTATCAGACTGATATCAGTATCTCCCCTCAATAAGCTCCCGATTAGTGGACATTTACATCATTATTTGAAATGATAACCATGTTTTAGAGAAGCCTCCACCATCACAGCAGTGTGTCTGGTTAAATGTGTGAGTTAATGTAAACAGTTTGGTTCACTCTTCTTTACAGTGTTGCTTCAGTTCATTGAGGTTTGCAGGCATTCATTAATGCCACAATGTCACAGTATTTCAGTCAGACTTTGGGGATCATTGTCCTGTCACATGACTCGGTTTAGGCCAGGTTTTAGCATTTGACTCTAGAACACTTTGGTATACAGATGCGTTCACTGTTGACTCAGTGACTGCAAGGTTTCTACAACCTGATGCTGCAAAACAGGCTCTCCAAATCATCAGCCCTCCACCATCCTGCCTGACAGCTGGTATCAGGTGTGCTGTATGTTGAGGTTGAGTTGCTCCAGAAAGCTTGAGGTTTGTTCAGATGCAACTTTGCAAACTTAAGCTGCCATGTTCTTTTTAAAGAGAACAGGCTTTTTCTTGGAAACCTGTCCAAACACACCATACTTGTTCAGTCTTTTTCTAATTGTGCTGTCATGAACTTCTTAAATTTAACATGCTAACTGAGGCCTGCAGAGTCTGAGAAGTAGTTCTTTGTTACCCCTCATCCATAAAAGGCTGACGGGGCATTGTTATCACCCAGCCAGGCGGTGTGGACACGTAAGTTTGCGAATTTGATAACTCGAGAACCAAGCGACGTAGGAGCTTCAAATTGATACCATAGGTGTATCTACTAAAAATCTCAGACAAGTTTGAATCTCAGTGAGCTCGAGAGGCCTTTAATTTAAAAACATGTGAGCTCATCATTTCCGTTTCCTTTTTTTCAGCCTTGTGTTTGCTACACCACTCTGCTGTGCTTTATTCCCTCAGAAAAGGTGAGTGAACCATTTTGAAGTTATTAGTAGTAAATAGTCTTATTATTATATGAATGTATGCAGAGTGTGCATGACTCTCTTTCTGCCTAAAAGGTTGCATTACATGCCTACATTGTATGCATTTGACCCATTAACCCCCTTTTTTTTTTCGCCCTCTAATCCAGCTCTATGTCAGTCAGCCGCTTGGAGCCAGAGCTGCAGGAGAAAATCCGTGCCAACCACCCAGGAGTGGAGAGGGTTTACTTCAACAAAGGGCTATGAGTGTGTGCATCCCCCCCCATCACCGCCCAACCTCATCCGAACACTGCCATAACACAGCTGCAGGCTCGGTCCTCATGTCTCTGCCAGCTCTCCTCATTCAGTGTGCCAAAGTTAAGTTTTTCTCTCCTCACCTCCACCGATCCAGATGGATATCTGAGGACTCCCTCTCGCTGTCAGCCTCTTTGTAATGAGCTGTTCACGTTTGTCAGTGTGATTGTAGATTTTACTGAAACTGCTGAAGATGTTCTCCGAGCGGAATGAAAAGTTTGATGTTTATCTCGACAGATGTTTAGTGGCCCATCGTAAGGTTTTCTTCTGTGCCATAAGTTTTTATTACTTTAAAGTCATTGACTTGTTGATCTTATGTTGCCATGAAACCACTGTCACATCGTCTGCCCAGTGGTTTTTCTTTTTTCTGGTCTTTATTCTGACTAGTCAGATCTGATTACATTTGCCAAATCTGTACTTTTTAAACCTCTGTCAAGGATTTCAACCTCCTGGTATTCACTTTAACTCACCTGCCAAATGAGTGATACTAAACAAGCCTTCTCCAGGGATACACCCTTTAAAATGGGATGTTATAATAGGCCAGCACGGTGCTATTTCATGTCTGAATAATCAATGTTTATTGTTCTATTTATTCTACTTGCCAGACACGTGTGAACAAACCACTCTCTGGTTCTTTAAAAAGTATTTTTCTGCCTCTTTAGGAACACTGACAATAAATGTTAAATTCATATCAATCATTTCTGAAAAAACACGCTGGTTCTCACTTCCATCAAGCCCAATTCTAGTATGAGAGATCTGATTACAACAACACAAAGTGGCAGATTTTAAACTGATGTGGAAGATTCTCAATGTTCTCAAGGTGTTTTTACATCGTTACATGCATTTAGAGTGTTAGATATAGTTGTTATTACTTCTGAAGGATGCTATTTTTCAACGCCACACCTAAATGGTTTATCTCACTAACATTCTGCCTGCTTTGAAGGCTTCAATCAGTGACACATTTCGAGCCCGGTGAGTTTGAGGAATGCAAACTCCCAGCCAAAAAGATTTCTGCAGCAAAGACCTTCAACGCCCCCTTTTATTGTATCTGCACCTCAGTCATATCAGCACACGCCATGACCAAGTTCAAGACAAGCGAGCTGATAAAGCAGGTACATTTTACACTCTGTACTTTTGTTCTGCAGTCAGCATTCAGATAACACAGATGTGTTTGGACACAGTTGGCGTAACCTGTTGTGTCCAAAAGAATGCTTCTGTAAGCTGCTGTAAACTCACAACTGGTGCCATGCCAAGCTCATCACCGGACATTTCTAAAATCATGAGTGGGGAGAAAAAAAACAAAACAAAGATTAACTCAAAGCAACAAAATTCACACCTTTAGCCCAACTCATATGTGTTTCTAGAACCCAGCGTGCATTCAACAAAAATGAAATGCTTGTTTTACAGACTCCTTCCCATATGATGTGATTTTTTTTTTTTGTGAGGTGTTTTTAATGTTTAACACTCTGTAATCTCTTTGAATTTATCGCTGTCAAAGTACAATTCTAGATTTTCAGTGTTTTCAGAGAGACGCGTCAGAGCTCTCTCCAGCTTATTTGAAGTGAAATTTGTTATTCTAGTGTTCATGGTGACTGAATGTAGCACTTTCCAGTTCCAGCTGTTTGCGGTGTGTCTAGAAAAGCACAATGTTGTAGCAGATTTCCAAATGCTGCACATTTTTAGAACTTGTTAAGCTGTTCAGTTCCCTGACCACACCAATTTCAGTCAGTGCTTGATCTGTTAACTCTAACAATTAAGATTAAGAACATTCAATTTACCAAATCAAATGAAATTTCAACACAGCCAAAGCGAGATGAATCAACTCGAGAGGAAGTCATTTATAGCTTGCATTAATAATTTTTAAAATACTGTGACAAAGAATGTTTTCTGATTGTTTTGCGGTACACTGGGGTGATGTAATGTTTTGACTAACCAGATGAAATAAACCATAAAATCCCACAGCGATGGTCTTTGTTGATCCACAGTGCCATCTAGTGGTTTAAAGTGAGAACAGCAACGTGATGTTACAAAAGCAATTTTATTCTAAAAGGCACACAATGTTCAGAAGAACGTGCAAACATGGACACAGATATCTGAGGCCTTATGGACACTTGAAAAAGGCATTGCACAAAAACATCATACTGGCAGAACTGCACAGACCAGAGTGCACCATGGGGAAATGGCAGGATGTGCTGATGTATTTATCATCAGGAGGAAAAGCAAGAGGGAAATAATTGGGAAACCAAAAAAGCTTAACTGTTTTCTAATGATTCACAACAGCAGTGGCTGTTCAGTATCCTTCTCAGATCTGGTGAGATCTAAATAGTACTGAACTATTACTATTATTCTTCAGGGTTTGCTTCTCAGTAAATTGTTTGGCGGACTGCTGGGACACAGCTGTGTTTACTCTGTTCGTGCTGAGTCTCTTTGATCAAGCCCAACAGCATCAATCCTATTAAAAAGGAAAGAAAAAAATAAGCTGAGAAAGTGACAGCCTTGCATTAATGACAGAAACGCACAGGAACAGTAACACAACCTTGCTTACTGCAGGCACAAGGAAGGACACGACGGCATTTAAAGTTAATCCATTTCAAAACACAAACCTAATTGCAACAACTCAAAGACATCCATCATCATCCATGTAACAACTGCTTCACTGCAATGGTGAATAATCTTCACATACATTGACAGATGACTGACTAAAACTGGAGCGAGTTGACATATGCTGAAACTAGAGCTTAATTCGTACTTCAGCAGACCTCTGCTCACACTTTGTGAAGATCAATTCCAAGATAACCTCTGAATGCTGCCATCTTTGGAATGTGTTGGACTTTGCCGGGGTGGCCCCTTAACTGGCACTTTAGGTAACACTGACATTCACATCTCACGCCTTAGTTTTGCTTAACAATCACTTTTGCAGCTTGTTATAAAGTTTTTATGCGTTACTTTTCTGAGCAATCACACATTTTTTGGGAATGTCAAAATTATAATTTTACATTTGGATTCAAGAACTTCATGTTTAACATTGATGTAGTGAAAAAAATTGATAAATAATAGTATAAATAGTTTGGAATATAATTATACAATACTTTTCCATTTAAGGAATATTAACTAAAATAAAACTCTACTGTGTCCACTCTTAGGAAGGGCATCACTGTTTAAATGTCTTTGGATAGATGTTCAAGATTGTAAAGTTGTAGAGATGATCACAGCTCTGCTTCCTGGATGTGGAAACCTGCTTCACGGCTCTGAAGAAGCTGACACGGGAGAGTTGTGGATCATAGTGTCAATGGGTTTGTCTAAGAGTGTCCCCAAGGGCAGCAACCTCAACAAAACACATCTCATCATGCTCTGAAGAGTGTGATCAGCTGGTTGAGCCAAAAGAAAACAAGGGACATGCAAGCTTTCTTCAGGTAAACAGTGCTGCCCTGAGGGCACCTACAGCAGATGGATGGGCCATTATTCAATGTAACCCTTTCGGCTTAGCATGGCCCAGCCTTGAATAAATGCACTTGCTATTGTAAGCTCCTCAGATTCAACACAACTCCTCCTCGTGGCTCGCGGCCTCCCCGAACAGCAGCGAGTGTTTGTCGGGCTCGCTGAGCTTGAAGCTGTTGAGCGAATGCTTGTCAGAGCGCAGCGAGTTGATTGACGCTCGGCTGTAGTTGACGATGCGGTCCAGCAGACTGAGTTTGGGGGACGGGCGACGCATCTCACCCATGCCGATATGGACACTGACGTCAGACAGGCTGCCCTGCCGCCTGCTGGTACCCAGTCTGGCCTCCAGCTTCTCTGCAGTGGGTTTAGTGTAACTACACAAAGATGAAGGGGATACAGTGGAAAGACATTTTTATGAATTAGAGAAAAGGAAAGCACACAGGGGACACAAAATACTTCAACAAAACCCCAAATATTTCATTACCATTTAAGCAGAAGCGAGGACAAAACCACAGAGACGGATGAGAGCGCCATGGCAGCCGAGCCCATCCACGGCTGTAACACCAGGCCGATGGGAAGGAACACCCCTGTAAATAGACGAGGTTCGTATTTCCACTGAGCTCAAAGTGATTTCACTAAGATACAAAAAAAGTGGATGACCTCGCTCTGCATCCAGCTCCCCAAAGAACCTACCAGCAGCAATAGGAATTCCAACCAGGTTGTAGATAAGAGCGAAGACAAAGTTGATCCTGATCCTCTTGACGGTCTTTTTAGAGAGGTCAATACTGCCGACCACATCCAGCAGGTCATTCTGAAGACAAGACAACAACAGAGGGTAAATGAGGAGGGCGTTAACAGTGATTTGTGGCAAAAAGGTGAAAAAGTTTAAATGTTTTAAGTAAAATCCTCTCAGCACAAAGGTTAAATAAAGTTAACAAAGCATCTGCTTTACTCAGGTTTTTACAGATCAACCGTTTTTTTTTCAGTCTACAAGGTTTTTTATGTCAGACTTTTGTTTCTGAAGTTGGAGAGTCACTGGTGACCTCTGTGTCTGCTGTGATGCAGTTGCCTACACAGGCATGTGATTCACATCACACTAAATATCATCTGTGATGCTTTCATGTTACGAAACAGACACGTTTGTCGGATCAGATTCTCACCCTGATTAGCACCACATCTGCGGCCTCTATGGCCACATCTGTCCCAGTTCCTATGGCGATGCCCACGTCAGCCATGGCCAGAGCGGGCGAGTCGTTGACACCGTCACCCACCATGGCGACCCTCTTTCCTGCCTGCTGCAGCTGTTTCACTTTGGCCACCTTGTGGGAGGGCAGCACCTCAGCGAACACTTTCCTGATGCCCACCTGGTGGACAAAAAGCAGAATGACGAGCTCAGAAATCAAACACGTGTTGGGTTTCCAGCTTAATACGACATTAAAGCAGAAAAGCAAAAAATCTAAGCCATCGTCTCTGTTACAACTTCCCCATCTAATAATAAAATTCTAACGATAGCATCAGTATTAATCAGCTCTTCATTCGCCTGCTTTGCTTACCTGAGCAGCAATAGCACGAGCTGTCTTGCTGTTGTCTCCAGTCATCAGCACAACTTCCAGACCCATGTTGGTCAGCGTGTGGACCGCCAGCTCAGCCTCTGGTTTCACTGTGTCTGCTATGGCTATCATTGCACACAGCAGGTCTATGCACAGAAAAAAAAAAGGTTTTTAAGTTTCACGCAGTCAGAAAGTGAGAGAAAAGAGAAAGGGAGTAAATTTTAACACGGCTACTCACCGTCTACGGCCACCAGAACAGCAGTGCGTCCTCTGCGCTCGTGCTCGATCATGGCTTCGTCGATTTCAGGTTTGACTTGCAGGCAGTTCCTCCTCATCCACTCCCTGTTCCCAATCAGGACAACATAGGTGGCTGTCTGAGCCAGGCCTGCAAACAACAGCAAGAAGGCATAAAAACAAGTGAAACAACTTCACAGCAACTGTAATCGTGCAGTAGGAAATAACTTCCCAACATACTTTGCGGTTGTGGGTCCATGATGAGTGGATGGGAGCTGGTGGACATCCGGCTGTCGCTAATCTGGACTAGGACACTGTTGCGCTGGTTGTTGTCCTCGCTGTCACTGTCCAACTGCTTCAGCAGACTCTCCGTGTTGCTCACCTGACATCGGATACCACAGCCCGGCACCGCCTGAAAGTCCACGCATGTGCCAAGAGACTCTGTGCCAAGCTCCTGCACGCAAATGATAATGGATCAAAATCTTCCACATATACATAATGTAGATTATCATTCATCTCAGTGTGGGGTCAAATCTGATGAAAGGCAAACCTGTTTGCAGTATTTGGTAATAGCGGCTCCCAGAGGGTGTTCACTGTTGTTCTCAGCCGTGCCTACAATTGCCAGCAGGCGGGAGCGAGGCATCTTATTCCCTTCCACCACGATCTTTACTTGAACAACCTTTGGGGCCCCGTATGTAATGGTGCCGGTCTTGTCAAACACCACAGACTGAACCTGCATATGAAAGATAATATTGTAAGTTAAAATTTATTTTGTGACCCCAGAAATGATATCTGAATATAAAAGAAGTTTATTGATGTGTCTCATCTTTAACAGTCTTTAAGATTTTTGAAGTATTTTTTGACAATTACAGCAGGAGATGAGAAGTTTGTTTTTTTCCAGAATAAAGGCTCTGAAGCAAATTAAAGGATGTGGAAAAACAAATCATTACAATTCATGACACAGAAAACTACAATATAAAAATACTGGCGCCACCAGTGCTACCCCTCAGCCTTCTAGTAAATATACCTATTGTATCAATTTCAAAATCCAACTTGACCTCTGACCTTGAGGTCGTGGCCACTGAGATTGTAAAAGGTCTGAGATTTTTAGTAGATACATCTATGGTATGAATTTAAAACTAAGAGGCCACCCAAACACATGAGATATCACTGGAAAACCCAGGATGTCCTCTATTTAGTACATCAGGACTTAGTAGGGTAGCTCAAATAATTCAAAAGATATAGACCAAAAACAAATGTCCATTACAGAAGACATAAATGAATAGCCTGGTTCTCAGGAGAATCATACCTGAGAGGTGAAAATCGTCCACCAAAACAAAAATACAGAAAATGCATTTGTGGGGTCTTAAAAAGCTAATTTTAGATGAAAATAAATAAATCACTAAAATGACTGCTTTATGCATGTCATGTAATTGAATAAGTGCATACATGTGGCACTGTATGGATAAATCAAATTTAATGCATTCAGCCTCACCCATCTGATATCTGCCTGTATTTATATAATTATAATTTTATTTCTGTGTGTGTGTGTTTCCCTTTCTATTAGTTTTTTTTCTAACTGTAGTTTGTGTTCAGACATGATTTAAACTTATGATTTTTTTTCTTTCCAAATAGTTAAAGTTGTGGAGTTATTTAAACTGTGTAGGATAACAAAAACAGATGTTAATGTTTTATGGCTTTTAATTATCTGTTCTATTATCTGCATGAATGTGATTTAGAACCAAGGGCACCAGAGCTTTTCAACGTGTTAAAACTGACAGATGCTCCCTCATATATAACCACCTGGCTAACACAGAGGTGTCAGAAAATCATCATTAACACACCTTATGAGCCATCTCAAGTGGCCCTCCCCCCTTTATCAGGATGCCATTTTGGGCTCCGACCCCTGTGCCCACCATGACAGCTGTCGGGGTTGCCAAGCCAAGGGAACAGGGACAAGCGATGCATAACACGGTTATGGAGGCCTGGAAGGCGAAGCGAACCACTGCCTCAGTTCTGGAAATGGATTTGTCGTAACCCTGCATGGAGGAAATGATGTTAATTTTTCTTTCCAATTCATAAAAATGACATAAAACTGAAGTAAAAAGGAAAAGAACTCACAGGAAAGTACATCTCCACTAGAGAGAAGTTCAAAAAGCCAACGATGATCCAGGCAATCAGTGTAAGCACAGATATGCCAACAATAAAGGGTACAAAGTAGCCACTAATTTTATCTGCATACTGCTGGATGGGAGCCTAAAAATACAAAGTAAAGACGTAAACACTTGTACAGCCTTACTCTCAAAGCTGGTATATACAGTGCACAGGCCAAACCATGTAATTCACCTTTGAAGTCTGAGCCTCCTCCACTAGTTTGACAATCTGAGACAGTGTGGTGTCCATGCCAACATGTGTAGCACTGACGAGCAGAGAGCCGTTCTGGTTAATGGAGCCTGCAATCACCGAGCTCCCGGGCTTCTTTGTCACTGGCATGGCCTCACCTGGAGTCATAAAGCAACAGCTGGTCAAAAAACTGCAGTACAGGTAAGAAAAAAAATAAACAAAACACCCCCACTAATATTTGGTTTGGTTCCCATAGCAAGTTCCACTCCAACCAGATGCTTTTGGCCAAAAGCCTTCTGGAGAAAGGTTTTAAGGTCAGACAAGACAACGACTGAGCTATTTGACCACCCTGACAAGAGGTATGTTTGGAGGAGGAAAGATGAGGCTTTCAAATCTAAGAACACTGTCAAGCATGGTGGTGGTAGCATCATGCTCTGGGCTGTTTTGCTGTCAGTGGATGTCACATAATAATAATAAAAAAATAAAAAAGGACAACCTCTGAATTCTTCCCCTTCCCCTGAAATCAACAGCCAGAAACATACATCAAAACTTCTTCTGGAATGAATGAAGCGAGCTAACATTAAGCTTGTGAAATGGTTTTTCTCAAAGTCTCGACTTCAAACCTATTGAACATTTTTAGATTATGCTTAAAAGCCAGGCTTGTGACAGAAAACAAACTAATTCAAATTAACTCTATCAATTCTGCCAAGAGCGGTCAAATGTTCAGGAAGAATTATGCCAGAAGGTTGTTGATGGCAACCAAAAGCATCTGGTGAGGTGCAACTGGCTGAAAGAACTAAATATTAATTATAGATTATAATTATTTTAGATTTTCTCTAAACTTATGAACCCAATTCTTGTTTTTTTAAAGTCATGAAAGATGTATGCTGTACAACCATTCCACCCTAGAAAAATAACATTTCAAAACAATGATTAAAAGCCCAAAATGACCATGAGATTCATGCCCATAATGAGCATAAGTGACCTTCTAACAACTGCTTAGAGATATCTAGCACCGGTCCATGTATAGATACAGGTCCTACATTTAATGATGACCAACCTGTGATGAGAGACTCGTCAGCCATGGAATGTCCTTCAATGACCCTCCCATCGACTGGAAACTTCCCCCCAGGAACGACTTTGACTATATCACCTCTCTGAACCAGCTCCACATCCACCTGCTCCTCACTGCAACACACAAACATAAAATAATGTCAAACACTATTACTACAATATAAAAACTAATTCATTTTTGACACTGAACATGAGCACTGAGCAATCATTAAAAAATAGTTATATTATTAATCATAATGATACTAGACTGTTTAGGAAAGGCTGTTAGAAGACACACAAGATCAAAATTGTCAATTAAATCTTACACTAACTCTGGAAATTCCAACCTTTTGTTATGCTGTTGTCTATTTCAACAGGTATTTTAACTGCAAACATTTCATTATGTTGTCATTTAAAACCAAGTCAACATGTGAAAGGTTCCCATAAACAAGGTGAGGGTAGAGAACCAGGAGTACCTGAGAACTGAATTATCACTGCCAAGAGTGACCACTGTGGCCTCAGTGGCTTGTAAAGACATCAGTTTGGACAAAGCCTCAGAAGTCTTGCTCTGGAAGACGGCACATAAAACAATTTGACTTTTTATACACGTGTATTGATTTGCACACTTTTCCAAAAAGAAAAGTTGCTTGAAATGTCACAGATATCAATAAATATAATGAGCTAAACCTTGGCTATCTGTTCCAGCCAGCGTCCCAGAGAGATGAAGACAAAGAGCATAGGCGGTGTGTCGAAGAACGTGATGGGATTGACTTTTGCCTTCTCTGCCATGGCCACAATTAGGACGATAAATGAGTAGGTGAAGGCTATGGAAGTGGCCAGAACAATTAGCACATCCATGTTGGCAGACTTGTGTTTCAAGGCTTTCCAGGCTTGAATGTAGAAGTAGTGACCTCCAATAAACTAAGGAGAGAAAAAAACCAAAAAAAAAACCAGAAACCTTTAATATGACTCCACGACTTTTCTCTCCTGAGGGCAAAAATGAATTACTACGACTAATACTACTACTACTAAAAGTTCCCTATCATGTTTCCTGGGAGTGAAGTTAATCCCTGTGATTTACCTGTACTGGCACACAAAACAGGAAGGAGAGGAGGTTCATGATGGAGAGGCCTGGGAGCAGCTGTCTCTCCAGAAACATGGTGGAGTGGTAGCGGTTGCGGTCCTCTGCTGTATTGTTGTGATGATGTGAAACGGTCATCTGGTGGTCCATAATAATCATGTAGGTCATCATGCCCATCACAGGCACACAGAAAACCAAGCTCACAAGGAAAGACTTCCTCCACCTTAGCAAGGAAAGATATTATTCATCAACAATTACTCATCAACAGATTTTTCTTTTTTCTTTTTAAATGAGAAAGCAAACGTATGCAGATTTTAATAATCAAAACAAAAAGAACCAAGATAAAACTCTCTCACAGCCAGTATGACTAAACAAAACTACATTCATACACATTTGGAGCAATATTTTGTGGGGCGATATTATAATGATATTCATTAAATAAATATAAATGCTCTGGGAATACTACAAACAACAGGGCTAATCTCTGAGACGATGTTAGTCAAGCAAACTTGCAATAAATCAGCTCAACTCAAAAACCATCCAACACTGGTCACTCTTAGGAAAAGAAAAGAAAAAAACTCTTAAGAAAAGGAAAAAAAAGAAAAATAAAAAGGGTTGAACACAGCTTGAGGGTCTTACACACTCACAATGACTTTAGATTGAAAGGTGAGTGAACAGGTCATCTGGTCACAGTCTGACTTGGACTGACTGGAATCACTCAGAGAGATTGTTGAAGGTCTGACAATAACTGCGGTCTAATTTATAAATGCAGACAGATGCCAACATGCTGCCATCAGTCTGAATGAGTCAACGAGTACAACTCGACTCAACTGCCTGCCAGCTCATTATGTTCCTATAGCACAGGAAGGCCACTGAGTACCAATGTCAGTTAAAGTTTTGTTGAATGTGTAAATATTTCTATCTTTACAGCAACACGTGTGATTTTCAACCACTTATCACCATTGTATTATCAGGAACAGATTGCATGTTGTTGCCAACTTGACCCCATTCAACTGCAGAATGATATCAGTCTGCAGTTAAATGGGGTCTGATATAAGACTGATACCAGACTGACCCCGTCTTATGACACCACTTATGGCCGGCTTTCATGCTGTGTTCAGCGTTGTATGGTTGACAGTCCATTTGGAGGAAAAAAATAAAGAAATGAATGAAGTGAGATAACGTTATCTTGGATAAAACAGAAACTGAAGTTTAACTGTGAGGATGAAATCTGCTGTTGAAAGAACAGGTGATAAATCGCAATAAATGTTATAGCAATACTCAGCATATTTCAAAATGTTAAAAAGTGCAATGAAATCATATAGTAAGTGAATTACTGTGTAAACATCATATCATGAGGTGTCTGGTGATTCCCAACTCTACTAATTTCCTAAAACATTTGAATGTCTGATCTCTGACAGCATATTTGGAGGCTTGTAGAAACCACAGGTTTGCAGGCGTTATTAGTATTATTATTTTTTTATACAGCTTTTTATAAAATGGCACATGATATTATTTAAAACAGTGCAACTCAAGGGAATGGCTTCAAAGATATAAAAAAAATTGGAATAAGGAAAAATGGTACAACACAATGTACCAAATCCTCAATTTTGCCCCCCAATTTTCTAATGAATGCATGTGCAGCTGAGTGTAAGGTCAGTGTTACAGCTTCTGCTCCCATGGGCATACGAGAGGTCGTTTGGAACTGAAGGACATAAATAAGAGAGGGACTAAAAACAGGGCTCTGTCCCATGACCTGCAGCAAGACACGAGACTAAAATGCATAATTACGCATCCACCCTCCAAGTGGACTTGGCCTCCGTGGCCTCAGCTGAGAGTGCTTTTTAGAGCTGAATATGAAAATACCCTCCTCTGAAGCAGGTTACATGTGCAGCTTAACTTGCAGCTCGATTACTTTACCGGGTACAAAGAGAACTACCTTCATGACACTGAAAACTAGCTTCAAGCTCAACATATCTCCCTAACTGATTAGTTTCACTCCTTAGTATCACTCTCTGATAAGCCTCAGTTAAAATTTTACTGCCTATAATGGCCTAAGCACTTCACTCTACAAAAAGATTTTTCTTAGGAAAGTCAGATTAACTATCAAGCCAACATTCAAAAGAACAAAAAGAAAAAGTGTCCCTGGTGTTCAAACTCATGACCCAACATGGTATGACACATATATAACCACATAACCACATAAACAATACGTTTTTACTTTTACAAACACCAAATGCTGCTTACTGTCGTATCTCTTTGCTGTGGTCCAGGTGGCTGGCAGTGCGGTCCCTCTTTACCAAAGAAGCTTCAAATCCTAGATTCTACAAAAAACAAACTCCTGATGAGGCCTTTACTAATTCATTAATCTGGACAAAAGTCTAACTGAACAAATGCATAAATAAACAAGGCGGCGTAATACCTCGATCAACTTGATGATGTCTCGTGGTCCAATAACTTCAGAGTCGAATTTAATGTGTGCTTTGTTGGTTGCCAAGGCAACAGAGGTATAGATAATCCCCTTTTCTTTCATGAGGTTGGATTCAATTTTGTGAACACAAGAAGCACACGTCATTCCCCTGACCTGAAAGAAGGTGAAGAGGAGCAGACAAGCAGACGAAGAGGTGAAAAATAATGAGAATACGAAGTGAGGAATGCAACTCATCTAGTGAATGAATGAAATATATTCTTATTGAGAAATGTTTGTTTATGGTTTTGAATGCATGCATGCATTAATGAACATAATGTCAATGCAACCTCACAGTGACTCACCACTAATTCAACACTTCCATCTGAACCTTCATAGTTCTCCATAACACAGGCGGTGAAGCCCAGCTCCTCTACGCACTCGGCTATTTTTGTAGGATTGGTGACCTCAGGGTTATAACGGACCTCTGCTTTACTTGCCATTAGTGCCACCAGAACAGAGTAGATACCTGCCAGACATTACAAATTTTCTCTTTAGTTCCTAATGAAAGCAAAAAATTAAAATTTTCCTATTAAAACCCCCCCCCCTAAAACTTTAACGCACCAGGTTCATTTTTGAGATTTCGCTCGATGTTTGACACACACGAAGCACAGGTCATCCCTCTGATCTGGATGTAGCATTTGGAGTTTGTGTCTCCACTCTGTCCCTGGGGGGTTTCTTTATGGTGGTCACTGTCCACCTCCTTACCTTTGACAGGTGCTATACTTGAAGACTTCGATGAAAGAGGATGTGGCGCAGGCAGCAGAGAGTTGGTCTCTGTTTACAAGAAGATTTATTAATTAATGATGCTAATTTTGCTTGCCAATCTCTAAAAATAAAAGTGCTCTAGGCCTGACACTATGCGGGTAATTAAATGACCCTGCCAATATAATCGGTCCTCTTACCAGGCAGAAAAGCATCAAAGCCCATGTCCTCTATGGCCTCCCTCAACTCCTCTGGTGTGGTCAGCAGAGGGTCATACTCAAAGATCCCCTGGTGATCAGTCAGAGAGACCTGGGCTGACATGACCCCTTTCTTTTGGGAGATCATGCCTTCAATGGACTGAACACAGGAGTTGCATGTCATGCCCTCAATGTGGATATTCACTACAGATCCCAGTGGCTGATTAAAACAAGGCTGCAAGACAGCAGGTTTAGCCTGGTTTGCTCCTGTAGGCCACGATGATGATGGTGGTAAAGCGGGAGCAGGTGATGTGGACACAGGACTGAGGGGACCGGAGGAGTCCCACGGTTGAGTCTTAAAGTTTCCTGGAGGCAGTGCTTCAATTGCCTGCTGCAGCTGAGTCACTGTGACCTTTTGGGAGTCATAGCAGATGGAGGCCTTCTCGTTCTCCAAAGAGACCTCCACAGAAGACACACCAGGCAGCACTGAGATATTATCCTGAATGTTGACCACACAGGAACGGCAGTGCATGCCTTTGACCCTGAGCGCGACAAGTGTGGTGTCTATGAAGATTTCAGTCTCCTCTGAAGTCTCAGATGGCGATGAAACTGTTTGTTTTTGAGAATCAACAAAGCGCTCTATTTCACTGGGTGACAGCTGCAGGGGCCGGGGCTTGGACTTCACAAAGGCCTTGAATCCAACCACAGCAATTTGATCAATGATGGTTTGGACAGTGATGAGGTAAGGCAGGTAGACGACTGTAGCTTCCTGAGACTCTAAAACAACTGTGGAAGAGATGGAAACAGGAAAGTTAAAATACAAGCACAAAGCAAACAAAAACAAATGAAATTCTTTGACAAGAACCAGAAGTCACTCTGTGTGAAACAAGGACAAAGATGTTGGCAGAGAATCAGACACACAAAATACAATTGATGTGAGATCATTTGCAGACTTTGACGGTCCAGCTTAAGGGTTCAGAAGACAAAGCCTTTATTTCACTCTGAAGGCCGTTACACACTGAACATGTTGCATAAAAACGACACGAAATTCCAAAATTCCGGATCTGAACTTGGCCTAGATACAAACCAAACACTTTACATTTTTGTGGACCATTCGTCCTCAAAAAAACGGACTGTGAAAAAGAAAAAAAAAAGAAGTTCATCCTGATGTTTCCGAAACGAGAAAAGGAGGAAACAGAGATTCTGGGTTCATCCAATTCTCACGAGAAGGCAGCAGCAGAGACAATTTTATGCTTTGATCTAAGAGTTGAAACTGTATTAAGCTCGCTTTCGTACATATTTTCAGGATGTCAGCGGGGCAATTTGAGCTCATGCTAGGAAAACGTGATGGGACCACGCTTTAGGAGGCAGAGATAATTTCATTTCAGAGAGATGCTTATGAGCTGGAGCAGTGTTTAGCTGCAAGTCTGAAGTAAAATAGTATCATCGTATATATTCAGTACAGGTGCACGATTTGAGCTATGAGGGCACTTGTTGCCAAATGCAGCGATCTGATTGGTCAGATCAGTTTATTTGGCTCCAAAACATCAGAAAGTGAAATTACACGGCCTGTATGAACGACTGCATAAAGAATAGGTGAACCCAAATTATATTTTTAGCTCACAAAATATTCGGATGGATTTTATACCTTCGGTGTGAAAGAGCCTTAAGACTCTTAACTGACCTCCCAGAAAAAAGCCAGATTGGGTCATTCAGTAACATTTTTACTCTATAAGCCAATTTCCATTAAGTAAAAAAATAGTCTTCACTGGATGATCAAGAAATAAGAACTGTCTTATGGCAAAAACCCATGGTTAATAAGTATGAATACCATGCAAAAAAAAAACCACACAAAAAAAAATCCAATCCAATACTGAGCTTCAGGGCAACAAACTACAAAAATTAAAAACTGATTTATTTCAAATACATGTAATTTTTTCTTTTAGTGTTTTTATAAAGGAAAATAAATGTCATCATTACTATAAAACTGCCCTTTTTGCATCATTTTGAAACAAAATTTACAGAGCAAACAGTACACTGACAGGCTGTGCATACAACCACATTAAACACAGGGATTATTCTGCACTCAACCACCATAATAACATCTACAAGTCATTCTTTCCAACCAACCGGGATTTCATGAGTCATAATCATATCCCACTAAACAATCTATCTGTGCTGAACCTACAGAGAGCCTTGCTGATCCACAATGACATGACACCTGAGATGTAGGACATGCAATTCAGCAGTCGTGTTACAACATCTCTTCCAGCTCAGACTGTAAAGTTATATATGACTGTAAGTTTGCAAATGGGTTGGGTACATCACCTTTGATCTTTTCAATCCCTTTCAGTTTACCAATCTTTCCTTCAATAGTGGTAGTACAGGAGTGACAGGTCATTCCTTCAACGCGCAGCTTAAGGATGGCCGCTCCGCCTCGCGTGGTCTGAGATGAAGAGGAGGTGGGGTCTTTTTGCAAAGGGCTGCTCGGTGTGGGGATCTCCGGTGGTGTTATGCTGGCCACCATCTCATTAAGCTGCTGCGTGGACGTCAGTGAGGGAACAAAGGTGACGGTGAGGCCCATCTGTGGCAGGTTCTCTCTGACGTCCAGCACTCCCTGAATTTGTGATAGTTTCTTCATTGCTTCCTGTTGGGCTGTGGGTGTCATGCTTGAGGTGGAGACAAACCTGGTATCAGTAGGGACTGGTGTGGCTTTGCTGGAAGCTGGCAGACTTGATTCAAAGCCCATGTCCTCAATGGCCTCTGATAGAGACTCTAGGCTCTGATGGCTGGGGTCAAATATGACAGTTGCCTTCTTGCCCTCTAAAGACACCTACAATAGTGAAGTTGAAAGAAAAAATGTAAAATGGAGTAGACACAAAATTAGAATAAATGCTAAGCTTAACCTTAATATACAATATAGCTACATTTAAGATGTGGCTTCTCTCTACTACTATTCAAGCAACAATCAGACTTACCTCCAGTAAAACTCTTAAGCACTTAATGCCGGTTCAGAGTTAATTCCGATACTATGAAAGGGATATTTTTGTTCTTGTGTAGCCATACAGATTCCTTAGATTTTATTATCGCCTAATGCTTTTACTGTTTTGTCTCAGAACTAAACCTTTATTAAAACAAACAAACAGACAAAAAAGAGAAATGCATGACTTTGGCAAGCTCACAGCATGTGCTGTCAGCATGATCCCCTCAGCTCTCACTTTAGCAAGAAAGAAACATGTGACACACTGAAGGCATCACCTGACTTGGCCATAAGTTAACCAGCAAGTGAGTGAGTGAGTGTGGCTGCCTGCAGGGTTAACCTTTATTCTCAGAATAAAGGGGAAAAAATAATCAGACAATGACTGTTCTACTAAGAACATAAAATAAATCAATTTAGTCTTTGCAGATAATGTCTGTATAGATTAATGTAAAATAATCCAGGACCTAAACTGTCTTAAGACACAAATGACATTTTCTGTGGATACACACAGAGAATATATTGACCTGATGTCACAGCCCCACAAAGGGCAGAGCGCTATCTGGAACACACTATTACATTATCTTCTCATTTACCCTCAGCCTCAGGGGTAAACACACAATAAACAAAACAGCAGGCTGCAACTATTGCAATTAAGCCCTCTCTCATGGCTACACTGATGCTACTTGGTTCTTAATCAGACAAGCAAGTCCCGAGGGGGTAAGATTAGGGTATCAATCAGGCCCTAATATGGGTGGAGGGAACCTTTAGTTAATATACTTTTCTTCTTTATGAGATCTAACACACGGTTTTAAAATACTTGACCACTGTTACAACAGTGGTCAAGTCTAGTCATTTCAGATCCTGTAGTTAAACAGTAAGTAACACGAGGGAAGTATTGAGTCAGCAAAATGTTATTATCAGTTCCTCAACAAAGACTGCTGAAAGACATTTAAACTAAAAATTAATTAAAATAAAATTCAAACCCACCAGAAACAACTCTAAAGAGCCCACGTTTACCTTTATATGCATCACTCCAGGAAAAGACCCAATGCGCTGCTCTATGGACTGGACACAAGAGCCGCAGGTCATACCCTCCACTCCAAGAGAAACTGAACACAGGCTGCGTTTCTGTGTCATGACTGTTTCCTAAAAGGACACAAGAAAGACAATCATTTGCTCGCCAAGTCTTTGCTTTGAGGAAAAAGATCACAAGAGCTGAGTAGAGAGAGACGGGGTAGTTCTTCTCAAAATGACAGTTACATTAATGTAAAGGGTAAACACAAACACGTACACAACACTAAACATACACAATGCCTTATATTACCAATAAAATGCTTCATTTTAAATCGAGACAGGTGTGGGATTAACAGCTGTCAGGGTTATTTTTGCTTTACTAAAATAAAACAGGCTGAACATCAGTTATGAAAACTGCTCATTTTAAAGGAAACAGACATGTCACCTGTTTTTAAAAATGCGTCATCAAGCTGAATCTCCATTTTCATTTCTATAGCAAGGTTTGAAACTGTCAGAAAAAGACAGTAGGGTGATGTTATTTGATGTGCAAAGCTGGTCTGCAGCTGTACCAAAACTAAACAAATTTTGTGACATGCAACTGCTGCTTCCACGTCTGGTACATTTAGTAGACAAAAAGTGGAAACAAAACAAAGCTTTGTTTGTACAAGACAGTTAGTGTTCCTGTACTTCCTTGCTGGCATGGACTAATCAGGTTGTCCAAACATTGCCGTCGAAGCTAAAGCCTGAAACATGATCCCAGTTTCATTTGGCTTACAATCCCGTTCGTTTCGTTGATGAGCTGGAAACAAATCTAAAGTTCGAGGTTTGGCGGATAAACAATGTTTAACTTAAATATGATCTTTGTTATCCCCACCTGGGTTTTGAGTGAATACTGTCACAC
>VUQG01014071.1:13510-32674 GCA_015106755.1 Etia nguti | reverse complement strand
ATAATTTACAGGAGAAAAAAAAAAAAAGAAAAAAAAAAAATTTTTAAAAAAAAAAAAAAAAAAAAAAAAAAAAAATAATTTTTTTTTTAAAAAAAAAAAAAAAAAAAAAAAAAAAAAAAAGATTTGCTGTCCTCATAAATATGAAGCAATAATTTTGAGTCAAAGGCAACTGAAATCTATCAAATCAAAGGTTTATTTATTAAACTAAGTAATCATTAAGGGAAATATGTTTGGTATAAAATATACTACCAGATTTCTTTAAATGTAACATTGCATGGAAAATTTACATGTAAACAAATTACTTAAAATCAGCACTTTGGGCATGATTTGTTTTTTGAGTGTTACATTTTTTAATTTTTATTTTTATTATTATTTTTATTTTGTTTTATTATTGCCCTTTGGGTTTTAATATATAGTTAGTTCTTTGCTTGTGCCACGCTGTCCCACATACAGCTGTAAAGATCTGTTTTGTATTTGTTTACTTTGCATGGATGTAGTTGTAGCAGGGTTGGTGTAAAGACCGGGTGAGATGAGGTCAGATGATCTCAAGAAGAAGAAGACAGAGGAGTAGAAGAAGAATCGCTGTGTAAATTTATATCACTTATTGTTAGTGGTTTTCGTGTATGTGCAGCATTGATGTCAGCTTCATTGAAACTGCTTTTTATTTTACACAGGCTGTATTTAAATACTAATAAAAAAAAAAACATATTTACATAACTTTAATGTTGGATGATGAACACTGAAGCCTGATCCAAGCTGACTTTGTCCCGTTTGACCTTTCTGCAGCACTTCGTTTTCAGCTCTAGAGGGCAGCAAAGATCTAACCGGGGGGAAGCGGGAAGTTATATAAGCAGAGCTGCTACTGTATAATGAGGTATACCAATGATACCTAAGCCCTTTTTTTACAAGTGGATTCACTTGTGCACACTTGATTTCCATAAAAAAAAAGCAGCAGACTTTGTAGCTCAGAAGTCTTTGCTTCTGATTCTTCTAAATTTATCTTTTTTGGCTTGTTTGATGTAGATGCTCCAGCTGGATTTACATAAAGCTTGACACACAAACACACACACACACTAGGTGTTGGTGTGGAAAATAAAATTTGATTTCCATGCATTTCCATGGTAATTTTCACAGACATGCATACCACACACAAAAATTACTCCCAGGCTAGCTTATAAATGCTACTAATAATATTAATAATGCCAGCAAATTAAATAGAAGATTTGTAAATGTGGCTGTTTAGGATATCTAGGTGAGAGGACCACGTTAAACCAGCTAAGCATTTTGTCCTGGAAAAGTGCCACTTTTTGGAGGGGTGGGTGGCATGACTAATTGGGTTACCACTATGTGCTGAAACCCCATCAGGAAACTAACAGGCTTATGTGTTACTTTGTTAGGAGGAGAGGAAGGAACAGACGGCCCACGTGCTTTTGTCACATAGTTTATTCCAAAATAAACTCCAGTTAGAGAGCAACAGTATCTCCCTGATTGCATTTCAAAAATGAAACATTAATGTATACAGGGGACTTACGCACTCTTCGTGTATATACAATCTTCTGAATAAATAATTATCTTAGGGTTCTTTTTCCCTTCATATTGCCTGTGAGTCTGCAGGCTTTTAATGGTTTTTAGTTATGACATTCAGTGTGAAATCTTCCCCCATGATATCAGCAACTGCGAGAGACTCTGGAATGAAGTCCACAGGGGTCTCTAGGGTGGGAGAGGGTGGGGTAGGGAGCCTAGAGCGTTTGACCTGCCCGCCGCCCCTGTAGCTCCTCCACTCCTTCATCCACTCTTCTCTGATGGAGCGGTCCTTACGGTCCAGATGCTTAGCTTGTATGAACGGGGAGAGGGCGATAGAGTTCCGCAGCACGTGAAAAGTGTACCTGAGGGAGAGAGTGTGGTGGTGAGAAAGTAGGCCAGTGAAAAATATGCAGCCCTTTGATGTAAATCAGAGCGTTCTCTCTAAATATCAGCACTTTCAGACGCATCAGCAACCGAGAAGAAGAAGACCAAGCTGTGGTGCAGTCCTTCTTGACCTTCACGTTTAACAATATTTAACTACAATTCTGCAGGTAGGCTTTACCTTAAGAGCCTCATAATTTCATAGCAGTTAATGATGTACACATGTCAAAGCATGCTCTAGATCAATAGAAGTAATTAAAATATGAGACCAGCTAGCTTTAAATATGTGTGCAAATGTAGACTAAAATAGTGATTTCTGTTTTTGTTGGTGTACCCGTGGCCGCTGAAACATGTAATCTTCGGCCTTTTGTGCAGAGATGTTCCCTGATTTAAAAAAAAAAAAGATTTTAAGTGGCTAAAAAAAAGGGTTACATTAGAGAAAAGTAGCAGTGTCTGTTCCCTTTATAAACCTCAAGATGATTCAGATTTGCTGTTGAGAACCACTGGGCTAGAAAATGCAGCACAAACAGACGTGTATTAGGAAATAGACATAAACGTAATAGGAAAACTGCTCAAATGGGTTTTAGAAAAATCATTTAAGAAGTGAGTTATATTTTGAACATGAATTCAGCATTGAATGAGTCATTCTTTAACTAAGAATAGAGAATATTTGCTGTGTTTTCTCTTTATTCCATTTTGAGTCACTGTACCATCGACTGTGGTGAATGCAAAATACATTTATTAAAAAAAAAATTATTGGTTTCAGAACATTTTTATTTTCCTCTGGTTGTCATATGATGAAAAATGGAGCACATTAGAGTTTAATATCCTTAGTGTTAACTAACACCTGTGCCGCTAATTGTTGCTTTTCCAAAATAACAGATCTGTAAGTGTATGTACATCCGTTCGCGTTTGTTAGGTGAGAACTGGTGACTCCCTAAAGTAGAAATGAAGGGCAATACAGAGGAAAAACCACCTTATGCTGCTCATATTTCAAAATTAGACTATGTGATTGTTGAACATTGAAACTGAAAAGATTTACCAATGCTAGAAAGTGCTCAAAAATACCCCCCAAAACTCTGGACAATTAAAAGCAAAAGCGCTCATTAAAATACCCACACTCTTTAGCCCCACTGAATTTAAAGAGTGACAGACACGGTACCTGGGCAGGAGAGCCACCACAGTGGAGAGGATGCAGATAAGGTAGAACGTGGGGTCCTCCATCTGGATCTGGAGGATCCAGTATGGGTTGGAGGGAGGGTTGCAGGTTACACAGAAGGCGCTGTAGGCGAGTGTCACGATGAAGTACAATGCCACACTGCCCAGCATGATTATCCAGTGAACCACCGTCTGCAGCACAAATGACAAAAAACAGCAATTAGATGTGGTGGAAACAATCCAGTTAGCAACAAATACCCGTTAATTCTCTGTTTTCTGCTGCAAGAGAAATATTTACGGCAAAAACATGTTTTTTTTTCATGCACCCCACCCTCTTCATCAGTTTTTTTGCATTATTTTGTTTCCATGCTTTTAAAAAAAAAATCCACGTGCATTACCTTCTATTGAACTTGTATATAAATTAAATACCTCACTTTAACATTTTAGAAAATATGCAATATTATAAAATGATGTCCCTGATGTAATAAATTAAGTTAGGAATAAGTTTGGTGGTTTGCTAGTAAATGCATACAATTTAAAAAAAGAGATATGAATATTTGTATTTTGAATATTTTGAGTAAAAGCTGTGGATTAAAAATGAATACTGAAAAAATGATGTAGATCCTTATTCCTTAATTTTACTTTATTCCTGCCTATATTCAGAGGGTTTTCACAGAGGGGCTGTTATACATCATCCAGATTTAAAGAACATTTTTCTCCTGGAAACATAGAAAAACCTCCTCAGTTAACTCTCCATTGCATTTTCTAATTTATGTGTGTCTCCACTTCATTTAAAACCAGTTTAGAGGTTCTAAAAATGTTAGAATTCAAATATGCACTAATAAAAAGAAGTGAATTAAAGACATTTCTACTGAGGTATATCATGATTATGTCAGTTCAGAACTCACCCAGGATTTGATCTCTATTGACAGATGCATCAGAATGATAAATAAAGCAGATGTGTTCAAAGGTGTTCCAAAAGTGAACATATCAATGTCTGAATCCTGGTAGACCTGAGATAAAAGTAAGTAAAGTAAGTACACTGTCAAATTTAAAGCAGAAAGCAGTTATCACATAGAGTAGTTAACCAGTAAATAAATCAAATGACGCACTGTTATGAAAGCATTACTCAATTTAATTGAAGTTTAGACTGTTTAAAATTTGTCACTTACAAAATATGGAACAAAGAAGCAGACCAGACTCTGATAGAAGGCATCGAGGATGGAAACCCAGAAAGTTGTAAACCTGTAATCCTGAACAAACAACACAAAAGTTGGAATTCATGAAAACAGAAACTAATCAAAGCATTCTGCACATTTTCATTAAAGACTGAACGCTCGCATGATCTTTTGGAAGTGTCACTAACCCCTTCACCCTGTCCGGTCTTGTACAGCTCAGGCACACCCAGCAGCATCTCCGCTGAGATATCTTTGTCCATGATTCCAAACATTATGGGTGGCAGAGAGGTGAAGAAAAGGTTGAAGAAAATCATCAGCCAGTAGTCGATCATGGCGGTGGCAGAGAATCCGCAGAAGAACTGATACCAGAAGAGCAGGTTTACGTAGGCCTGAGAAACATATTAAACACTGACGGTTAAAGGATGAATCGTTACAGAATGTAAATTTAAACAGCAGAGCGTTGGGATGCAGATATAAGACTTACCACGTTCTTATAGAAGAAATAAATGATCATGTTGGCCAGTCGAGTGTAGCACCAGTGTCCGTGGACCAGGAGAAGTTTTTTCAGGTGTTTGAAGCGAGATACGGCAAAATCACTGGCCATGACGGCCTGCAGATGACAAAGAGGAGTTTTGATACAGTTGAGGATGTGAGGCGGGAGAACAAAGCACATATATGGAGGTAAAGAAATCGATTCCAACCTGCATCCCCTCCTGGCCAGATATCCCAATGCCAATGTCAGCTGCTTGGATCATATTGACATCATTTGCACCATCACCTGAAAACACAGAGCACAGATGCTGATTTAGTGGTTCATACAGAACCTTAGACATGTTTTAAGATTCACTCACTTCACAAACTTTATGCAGTGTATTCAGTCTTATTCTCTTTACTACATGGATTTAAGTCTTTAGTGAACATGACACTGACTTATAATCACGTTTTAAGCTGGTATGGGAAACCTATCAGGAAAAGTGTCAATATGATTACTAATTTATCTCATTTAGCTCTGTGTTTGGTCTCTAACTAGCTCTCTGATACCATACAGTCACGTGAAAATAAAAGTTTTCATAGGACTAAGCACACCCTTACCGCTTCCTTAGGAATTAGGAAGTAGCAGCTAGGTGCTGCTAATCAAACTGATCATTTGCTATAAGCGTAGTTTGCTGGTCTGGTGCAATATGATGCAATAATGTATTACAATTAGAAAAAGACTGGACAAGTATGGCTTGTTTTGCAGGGTTCCCAGGAGAAAGCCTCTTCTCTCTAAAAACAACATGGCAGCAAAGTTACATATGAACCAACCACAAGACTTCTGGAACAATGTCCTTTGGACAGGTGAGATCAAGGTGGAGATGTCTGGCAGTAATGCATAACACCATGTCTAGCAAAAACTAAACACGGCATATCAGCACAAGCGCCTCACAAAAGTGCACAGTGATGGAGGGGTCATCATTTGGATTTGTTTTGCAGCTACAGAAGCTGGGCATCTTGCAGTCATTGAGTCAACCAAGAACTCCTCTGTATACCAAGTATTCTAGAGTTTAATGTGAGGCCATCTGTGTGACAGTTAAAGCTTGGCTGAAACTAACTCATGCAACAGGTCAATCATTCCAAACACAGAAGCAAATCTACAACAGAAAGATTAAAAAAAGAAAAGAATCAAGACTTTGCAATGGTCAAGTCAAAGTCCACACCTGAACCCGACTGAAATGCTTTAAGAGAGCTCTGCATAAACAAGTGCCTGCAAACCTCAGTGAACTGAAAACTGTAGAGTGAGCCAAAAATTCCTCTACAATGATTTGAGAGACTGATAAAGTAATAAAGAAAACAATTTCTTATAGTTATTGTTGCTAAAGGTGGTTCTACAAGCTACTGAATCATGGAGTGTATTTAAACGTCACAGTCCTGTGAAAAGTTTTTGCTGAGCACGTACAAGTTTTTTTGTAGGAGCGGCTTTCTGTGAACTAAAGCAGAACAACTAAACAAACATCTGAAATGGGCTCCAAATACAGGTGATAATTTTAACTTCATTAATATGAGCACTTTTTCACTTTGCTACATTATTGTCATTAACATCAGCTAACACAGTAACAATACAGCCATGATTCCCATTGTTTCCAGTCAGACTGTCTCACTGATTTGTTGAAGTTTCCAAAAGCTTTCCGGTGTCTTTGCGAGCCTCTCCTATAGGCTGTGACTTCTTCCTTTTTGCCTTATTCTTTTAGTTTTACCTCTTGAAATATTTGATCCAAAGTCTACCTGTGTTTGACCTCAGCACTGACTTTTAAAAGTAAGTTTCAGGTCTTTAACTTGCAACTAACTCTAGTGTTTGGTTCAGAAATTACACAAAGAAAATGTTTTTGGTCGCTTTCATTGTATTCACTGTATTTTGTGTATGATGGGAAGAAGTCAAGAACACATTAAATCAACTTTTTACTATATAGTACATGTAAACATTTCATTGATTTTCTTACCAACAGCGAGTGTCATGACCTTGAGTTTCTCCCGGATCACTTTCACCACTTGGCTCTTCTGTAACGGCGTGACTCTACAGCAGAGAACGGAGCGGCAGTGCTTCACCAGGGCTACAAAGCGATCCAGCAGGTCCGGCGACAAAGCCATGGTCAGGGTAAGACCGTCAATTACCAGAGACATGTTTAGGGTGGTATCCACATTACGAGGGTCAGCGTTGTACCTCCTCACTTCTCCCAGAGCGCAGTCCAGGATGTTCGTACACGTGGTCTGAAAAACAGCAGCTGATCATTTAGCTGATTTTTGCTTTGAAGTTTGTCAAACGTGAGCTAAAAATTGTAGAAAAGTAAAATTGTTGTAAAGAGTTCCTACTTTCCTCTTTTGTTATCAGGCTCTGGTCACATCAAACTCATTATTGTTGTGTGTAAATAACTCCAACAAAAAGGAAACTGATGGAAGAAAAAGGGTTTTTTTCTATTTTTATTATTTAAAATTTCATTAGGCTTTGGTAGGACGGTGGTTGTGGGAGTCTATCTCTCAGGTGATCACTGAGTTACGGTGGTAGAAAAAACTGTTCGTTTCTAATATGCCTCCACTCTGGATTATGAGAGAATTATTTCCTCTGAGGCTTGAACATTAGACTGGTAATTAGATATGAAAGCATTAGTTATTGTGTTGAGGCTATCTCACTCCATTCATCATCAGTGACTAGTCCATCTGAGGGGAGCACAGCAGCCCGTTTGTTTCAGAAAGTCCCACATGTATCCCTCAGGGCCGACAGCCAATTTCAGTCTATTTGAGACTGCCGATGATTAGACATGGTCAGGTTGTTATGAAGGCTTCATTTCGGTGGTACCAGTTCTTTAATGACCTAAGAGAAGCAGGGCCACACCTGACACCTTATCTTTCTCTGATGGAAATGCGGGGGTTTGACCTTTAGTTAAAATGTAAAAGTGGTCACAAAGGTTCAGTCATTTAAATTGGAAGGATACAAGCTCACAGGAGGAGAAGCCTACTGAAGTTACTGCTGGGAAAACACACAACTTTCCCTGAATGACCATTAAAGAAAATCAGTGTTGTCCCCTGAAACAAGCTGTATGTGATTCTGTGAAATATAAATTACACATTTCCCTAATCTGCTTTAAAAGGCCAATGTTTAATAGACTTTTTTGATATCTGTTAGCTATTAATGCTTCCGGTCTTCACAATGTTTTTAGTTTTTAATTGAGGAAATGGTCCTATTTCTTTTGACCCCTGTTAGAGTATTTATTATTTACTAATGCTGTGAATCTGTGTGTTTATTGAATAATTATGAACTTCAACTAAAAGGGTTCAGAATTTAAACTAATTCCACATCTTTTACAAGAATTTTTTAACATTTTTTGTTTTTTTAATGAAATCAATATGTACACTATTCTCCGTCTAATGTTTTCCTCTTCAGACACAGGTGATCCAATCAAATGTAACCATGCAAACAGTTTAATGTGCTTCTACTTGGTGCTCTTTGGCCAGCTGTGGCATTTAACTTCAATATTTTTTTATAAAACAATATCAAACTGCAACAGCACAAAAATGCCGTTATTAAAAAAAAAAAATCCGCTCCAGTAGATTCCTAAGAAAACAATTTGCTTTGATGATTTCTTCTTTCATGCAGAGGGCCATCGCCGCTCGGTTACACACATCTGCAAATCTCCAGACAGAAAGGTAGGCACCCAGGAAGGTTTTTTTCTGAGTCTCCTGTAAAATCTAACACTCTCTGTCCCTTTAATTTGTGTTTTATTTAGTTAGTGGTAGTTTTCACACTCAAACAGTGGCACTTTTTGCCTTGAAAACTGCGAACATCTCTCCTGTTGCAGGATCAGGAACACTGAAAATGAAGGTAAATTTCTGATTTAACTGTTGTAGAAATTCTTGTATTAAATCCAACCACCTTTTCGGTATGATCTCCAGAAGCAAGATTGCTTATTCCTATTAGATCATCACCTCTAGTTTATCAGATTATGTACTTATTTAAATCACCAAAAGATACACATTAACAAAATTTTTAACCTTTCTTATTTTTTGTTAACAGTTAGATTTCATGATTTGACACCACAATCTGCACAGTAAATAAGAAGATGCCACTGTTAGTCAGTTAGCTTAGTGTAGCATCTCAATCTTCATGTTAGATTTGGCAAAAATGTGGATGCCCTTTCTGACGCAAACCTCCACATTTATCCAGGCTTGGGACAGGTACTAGGAATACACTGGCTTGTACGCCCCCTGGCCACCTGGGATAAAAGTATTTTTGGCTGCTGCCTTGATGCAAGGGGTCGCCACAGCAGGTGGGAGAGATTTTTTTTCAAGTCAGATGCTGTTTTTGACGCAACCCAAAGGGGATTTGTGTCTCCTCCTGGGAACTAACCGGGGATCTTTCCCTTGTTTGCCGAATCTGTACTATCTACATATTTACCGTGCACACGAGTGTTGTAGGTTGCACAACCTAAGTATATTACTTTGTTTTCCTGAAAAATAAATTAATGCTCAACACATGCCATAATGAAAAACATCTCATTCAGCAAACCTTGAGTGTGAGGCCTCCTCACCTTGTCTTTGCAATCCATATTTATCACCAGGTCTTCATCTTCAAGGAGCCCACAAGCATATCCAATGTTGACAGCTGTCTCTGGCTTGTCACCTGTCAGCACCCACACTTTGATCCCTGCCTCGCGCAGTGCCTGGATGGTGTCTGGAACGTTCTCCTGCAGACGGTCTTCAATGCCTGTAGCTCCTGCAGGTGGACATTTCAAATAAAGGCACTATTCGCACACAAATATTATCACAAAGATATACAATATACAGCAACCAATGCACGATTGGTGGATGTGTCACCTAGCAGGGTGAGATTTGTCTCTAGCTGCACAGCAGTGTCCATGACGAGCGCCTCTCTGCCTTCTATAGCAACCATAGCGCTCTTTCTCTCCACTGACCAGCGTTTATACACTGCTTCACTCACAACCTGAAACACATGCAGAAAATAATGAAGCAAAGCTTCACTTAAATAAGCAAATCATGCTGGTAAATAGGATAATGTATGATTTTGCACCTTCTTTGCGATGCACAGTGTGCGGAGCCCCTCTTTACCATAGCAGTCGAGGTGACGCTGAGTAACAGTTGCTATATTTTTCTTATTGTCACTGAGGTGCTCTGGAAATATTACACATTAATTAGAAATGCACTGAGCAGTTAATATAGATGCATACTATAAGCACTTAATGTACTCTTATGTTAACATACCTGCATAGGGTGTACCAAGTAACTCCATGATGGCAAAATCTGCGCCTTTAGTGTACAGCACATACTCTTTGGTGATTGGGTGTCGCACCAACACAGACATTCTCTTCCTGTTGGAGTCAAAGGTCAAGGTGTCCAGCACCTCAAAATCCAGCACCTCTCCAGATGGTAGTCTCACTGAAACGCTGTCAGGGGTGCGAGACAGCAGAGTGAAGCCATATGCCTTGGCTGCATAGACCAAGGCAGCCTCATCTGGACTCTCCGCCTCATATCTCAGATTATCTGAGGTCAACGCAGGCTCGTCGCTCAGGGATGGAGGATGAAGTGAACACGACTGGAGCCTGGTGGTGCTGACCCCCTCTGTTTGTCCAGAGGGTTGAAAATGGTCCTCTGAGTCCATTGTGAAGGTACAGTTTCTCTTGGGCTTGCGCTTGCAGAATTTAAAGATGTTGCCAGCATTTCTCATCAGACTGGACAAAATTTCCAGTGGAGTATTTGTGTGCTTCGCTTGTGAAGACACACTCACCTGAGAAAAAAAAAAGCAAGAAAAAAATGAATTAAATAGCTTTAGGAAGACCTCTTCTCACATTATACATACGGTAAAATACCAAATCTCCCAGTAACAATTCTTTTTCCACTCTGTTTCTTTTTGTGCATTAACCTTTAATTGTGAACTCGGGGGAAAACACACAGATTACATCCATCATCCATCTGCCAGACTTCAGAACTGCACAGTCCAGAGCAGCAAATGTTCAACTTAATGAAGCCTGCCCTGTTTGCAAATCTCCACTTGCTACGTGTCAGTTTAGCGAAGACTGTTTTTTGTGTGTGTTCTATTTAAAGTTTATAGTTATAGGACACTCGAAGTTTTAAGAGGACACATCTTTCATCTATCATTTCTCCACCGGATGTGCCCTCCATCTCTACTCCCATCCACTGTCGCAGTAAACTGAGCACTCACCCTCCTTCTCTGAGTTGTTGCCATGGAAACCACCACTGTGTTGCAAATGGCGAGGGCCAGAAAAAAATCCAGGTAAGCATCTGTCTTCTGGCTGTGGCTGAGGCTGCTGCTTGCTGTCCTGCTAATCTTCTGAAACAGCTTCCCGTCTGGGACCACCTCAGTTTCCTGTCGGAGAACAAGTTAATGATTTATAAATGAAACACTTTTATTGGTAGATTTATTGCTTTGGTTATGCTTTCCCAGTTTTGACTTGAGGGGACTGGATAAAGTTTCTCTGTTTTCATTGTGTTTTTGTTTTTTCCATGTTTAAGGAAGGACTGCGAGGAGAGGACAGGAGGAATGGAGGAAGTGTTCATTCATACGAGCATTCAGCTCTGTTTGAGACGCAGCATGAGGAGTGCTAAAGATGGGCTGTGTGCTACCTTGCTGGCATAAACACAAGACTTTTTCTGTCTCCGCCTGTATGCCCAGGCCTCTGCTCTCTGCCCCGCAGATAAAAATAGGTGCAGAGTTACTGTACTGTAAATCAAGACGACGATGACTAATCTATAGTGCACATTTACAGTTTATGTGACATCACCAGCCTGTGCCAAACGATGCTCAGCATGACCATATGTCCTGTCACAGACACAGGGGCAGCTTTGAGCCAAAATGGATGTGCTCATCACTGACACCTAGCAGCTCGGCCATCTGCAGCAGGGACTGGGACCTTCTGACAGAAGGTTGGGTCACATTTGGGTAAAAAAGTAAGAGTTTCAAATAAGGTTGAAATAAGGATTCAGATGTGAAATAAGGCAGAGGGCAGACTTCCTCATTTAAAACTGAAGTTGTGAATTGCGCAATAGCTGAACAACAGAATTGGAGGAAAGCAGGAGAACTCTGTTTTCTCTCACCTGCATAAGCAACGAGTAAAACGCTGATAACTCATTTTTCATAGCTGTGACCTTTGACCCCATGTAACTGCTATACAATGTCAAGACAGACAGAAAAAAAACCAAAAAACCATCATCGTACCAGTGGGCTGCTGAAGGCCACATCGCTCTGGGCAATTCCTGTGACTTTGCTTCTGCGTTGGCTGCCATGGCCATGTGTGTCTTCAGCGTTGCCTTCCTCACTGTCCAAGGACCAACCAGTCGGTAGAGGTTGTGGATGCTGGTTGAAGATGACCTCCTCTTCTGCCTCTGGCTCATCCAGGACAGCCAGGCGGATGGCTGCAAATCATGTATACACATGCATTAAAACACTAACAGTGCTGAGGGACTGTTTAAAAGCCGAGATTAGACAGCTGAGTGGAAGGACTCTTTCAGTAAGTCAAAACACCAGAGTATTCAGCAAAGTAACAAGATTATTAATAATTAAGAGAGCTGGATGTTTCTGTTAAACTAGTGATAACCTTCTGATTTGTTTAACCTAGTTTTCTGTCTGATTTAATCATATTTTCATTTGGAGAAATCTGCATATGAAAACACCCTTTGTAACAATGTTACAAAACAGGTCATAAGCACGAGGTTAGCTAAACTGCATCAGCTTTAGGTTAAAATAACTCAGTGAAGATGTTTACCGTTCTCTTTGTGTGGGTACTCGGTTCCCATGATGGAGCATCTTCGAAACACCATCTTGTTCTCAGTCAGGGTGCCCGTTTTGTCTGAGAAGATATATTCAATCTGCCCCAGGTCCTCAGTGATGTTCAGAGCCTTACACTGTATGCGGCTGTCAGTCTCCTCGTCGTACAGATCAATATCATTAGTAATGAAGAAAATCTGGCCAATCTTGACCAACTCAATAGATACGTAGAGAGAGATGGGAATCAGGATCTTGAGAGAAGAGGAGTAAATAGGAAAAAAGGTGAAAGGTAACCCAGAGAGTAAACAGGAGGACAGTAAATGAGACAAGAGGAGAGAAGATTAGTATAATGACTTCAAAATGAATAATAACACCCTCCAAACTGTCAGAGAGAGCAGTACCTGAAGCAGGATGATCATGGTGAAGAACATGTAGAAACTAGTAAGACCAGGGCTGTCCAGCTGACCACTGGTGGGGGGTACCAGGTAAGGGGGCACAACAGGCATAGCATAAAGCCATAAGTAGTGACCTGCATACAGGAGGACAGCAGGATTAATCACTGACTGCAGAGCATGGAGGAAAGCTATTTTTAGCAGCATACCTCCCTCTGTCTTCTGTCTTGATATGAGCTTGGGCTTGTGCCCATTTTTTTTTTTTTTTTTTATTGGAAGTTAATGTCCCCTCATAAATGTAAAGCCATCAAACATGAATCATTCCGTGTAGCTATTTTACGGTTAAGAGATGTAATTCATTACTGACCTAGTGCTCCGATAAGACACATGGTGAAGAGGAGAATGACGCAAAAGAAGACATCTATGTTCAGCCTCCGCTCGAGTTTGCTGCGCTTGTATCTTGGCCCGCTGTTGTTGAGCATGGACTTGGTTTCATGGCCTTAAAGGTAGGAGGAGAAGGTGTTGATTCCACACCCCACATGGCATGGTTAGTGAAAATCGGTATCACACGTCAAGACATTCATAATACATAAGAGACTTTACTGTCATTGTGCCACTGTCACATATATATATATGTATGTGTGTGTGTGTGTGTGTGTGTGTGTGTAAAAACACACAGCCTATATAAAGAAAATTAAAATTAAAATCTTTTCTGGGCTTTTTAATGCAAAGGTTGTAGCACTGAGGTCATGTCTTGCAAATCTAAGGATTTATTGTTGAATTAAATTTATTTTGCACTTTATATTTTTGGTTGAACACATTAATTTTTTTTAAGGCAGGCATCTTTTCAACCTTCCCATAGAATATCTCAGGTTTTTGACTACTTGATGGACTTGATGGATCCTGTCAGCACACTAAACGTTTTATGCAAAATGAATATCATTTTCATCTGTTCATTCTCTTCAGTCCAAGACTCCAAATTCATAAATGCTAACATGCTAAATAAACACTAAAACAACATGGTGGCAAACGTCATCATGTTAGCTTTTTTCTTTTAGCATGCTAACATTAGCATATGGGGCTAAAAACTGAAGCCATGGTGGAAGTGCTGATACTTGCAGTTTCTTGAGGGATGGTACACCAGTTTGTCACGATGAAGACTGATGTACCAGTACATCTATGTTCCCATCTTCATCTGTGGTCATGAGGCTACAAGCAGCGACAGAAAGAACAATGTCGCTGATACAACTGGCAACGGGGCTCTCTCTTACAGATACTGCCAGGAGCACGATAATTTAAGAGGGACTTAGAGTGGACACTGAATTCCTCTTTGTCAGATGTTTTTCTAGCATAAAAGTACGTCCACACTGGAAGTGATCACTTTCCCCATCACTTTGTGGCTGACCATCAGTCGCTAGTAGATGTCAGTGTCCGGTTGCCAGGGTAACTCTCTAATGTATTTGCCATTCTGTTATATGTCATTCAACAGCACACGTCACTCTTGGTGGTAGTCTAGTTGCTTCAGTCAGGACCCACCCACTTCACCTGTTTGCCCACCCCTTAAGACGTCCAGATTTGTAGTTCCTATGCCTTGTTGTTTCCTGTGTTTTTTTTCTTTTTGTGCTTTTTCTAATAAACCTCACAATTTGTTAGCATTAACTAAGAAATTATCACTCCACCCTCTGGTCTAAATTGGGTCACTTCTGACTCCAAAAACCCAAGCTGTTAGAGGTTATATGTTAGACTGACCAGTGGATGAAGGCATGATGGCTACTTCTGTCTTTTTTTAGACAGTCTGTTATTGTAATTATGATTATGTAAGTCTCACAGAGCAGCTGGCTTTGTGTTTCATTAAACTGCAACATAATTACTTTTCTGACAGTAAAGAATAATAAAGGGAAACATAATGAATAAATGTAAAGAAAATGTGACATTTTTATATAGTAATTTTGTAGAGTTACGCTTGTAGTTTGTGAAAAGTGTCTCCTTGTGATCTCAGTATTTCAAGAATCGTGGTGGGAACAAACATTAAAAGCTCAAGGTTAAAACAGCGAACCAGCTGAGAAAATGGAGAATATACCTGCATATACCACAAAGCCAACAGCATGGTCCGTGTTTCTCACTGTGCAGCCTCGCAGCAGCAGACTTTCAATTCCAGCTCCCACCTTCTGCTTATCGGGTTTCTCTCTGCAGCAGGAGAAAGTGAGAAGCCTCCTTTAACTGTCAGATCTCGTTAGATATTCATTACTGGTTATATATTCCCCATTAGCAATTCTCCTGCTTTATGTCTATAGCTGGCCAGCATAGGCAGACCACCTGTAAGAGCCATGGTGCCTGAGAAAATCGATTCTACTCTATTACAGCCCCAATAATGCCTCTGGTTGAATCAGAAAGTCCAGCAAGGGGGTTGGAATTAGTTTTGCTTGGCTGCTTTGAAAGGCTAATAGAAACTGGGGGTGCAGGGAGGGGTTCATGTTGTCTGTGTATTTGATACCCACACGTAACACTTGAAATGATTCAGGTTGTTGTTGGGCTTTTCACACACCACAATCCCATCGAAGCTTTCAGGCTCAAATTCTGGATGCTGGGAAAAAGAGAGAGAAGAGACACAGGAAAATCATTATAAACGGAAACTTTTTTCTGCACCCCGGAATGACAATCCCTCTCCAAATACATGCGTTAAAGCTATGTAATACAGCAGGTATGTCTGCACTTTGACACGTTGTAATGATTTGCACTTTAAGTAACATCCGGACATGACTGTTTTCAGAGTGTATTCAATTTCAGTCTCGCAGAGAAAGAAGAAAAGAGAAAACAAAAACCGGGAGGCAGATTTAACTCTCACCGTGTTGCAGACTCCAGAGACAGCTGTCCTCTGCTTCAGGTTGGTCTCTCCATCCAGGTTGGCTGTCTCTATGTGACACACACCGTTGGGGTCTGATGTGTAAAGCAGGAGGAGGTCTGCAGGGATGATCTCATTGCAAACCACCTTCACAAAATCTCCCACTCGCACATCTTTCCAGCATCTCTCCACAAACTGCTTCTCTTTCCTGCAGAGATGTCATATGCCAGCGATCATTACATTTTTATCTATAAAGCTTTTTTGTTTTTTTTTAAAAAACAAAACAAAACACTTTTATACTAATTTATGCTAACGTTTTTGTCACATTCATTAAACATAGCATTGTTAACATAGCCATCTTTTTAAAAAAAATAAATGTATGCAAATGATAATACTTTGTGATGCTGTCTGCAATTTATGATATGATTGCTCTGACTAATCAGCTAAAATACTTACCAATAGACACAACAGAACAACTGGAGGTTTCAAAAGAAAGAAGAAATAAATTATAACACTTCTTAAGTTACACAGTATTATTAGGGTTGCAGGCTATAACACAGAGAAGGGAAGTCAAACTCATTTGACAATGAGTTTGAGTGGGCCTCATGTGGTCCACTTTGATCTAAAGTGGGCTGAACTTGCGAAAGCCCCCTTTCAGTCAGTGTAAAGATGTTTACACAAATTTAAAGCATTATAATATACGAAAAGTGCAATTTCAACAGTACGTCTCAGTTTTTCTGCACAATAATAATCCTTTAATTACTAATTAATTACTTTGGTGTAGTATAAACGGCAATGGTGGAGGTCTTTATCAGTAGGAAAACCTATGAAAATGAAATACAGCCCAAAATCTATGCTCTCCTTCAAACGCAGTGCTCTGGGGTGTCCTCTCATTCGAAAGTGACGACACTAAAACGCTTAATACCTGAAAGAGTCAAGGCCCGGCGTAAAGGACAAAGTAAACAGTTTGGTTTCAGTATTAGTTAAATAGAACAGCTTTTATAATATTAAATTAAATTAAATTAATTTATTCTTTTATCATTTTAACTTAACAGTAAAAATAAATTTCTTTATTAAACATCATTTGAGAGTCTAATTTAACCATGTTTTTGTATCAATGTGATGGTGTTTTGGTTGCTTTTTTCGATTTAGCTTATTTTTGTCCTTTAAGTTGGGAATGACTTCACAAACCTTTAAAGGCCTTAAGTGTATGTCTTCAGGTTTGTCACTTCTGAATGAGAGTGCATGCCAGATCACCTCTCTGTAGAGGCTATTTTCACACATTAACTGAAGTGTACTACAGCCAGTACCTCAAAATCATGTTTAAATGTATTATGAGAATGGACGATTATGATAGTCTATGAAATTGTCCCTTGTCCTTTCCTCTGAATTACCCCTAAAGTAGTCATTACTTAAAAATACTTATAATTTATTATAAGTATACTTATAATTTTATAATTAGTTTCTTCTTTTCTTTGTGACCTCTAGTTGTTACATTTAGTGCATACTTAAAAATACTAAAAATAATACAAATACAAACCACTCTACTGAACCTACTGGAAGGATTTTTTTTAATGAACTGAAAATTACGCCTCAAATTCGTTTCAAAAATTCGAAAGTAGGTTTTGGGAAATCACACATGTGCTGGGTTATGAAGTGGTTAAGGTTAGAGCGTAAACAGCAGGAGCAGACAAAATGATATAGGGTTTCTTTTTTACTGCACGTTGCACATTAAGAGATGAGGCTGTTCCCAGGTAGTAAGGTTTAACCACAAGGGTGAGAGATGCAGGTATGCTGCTCTGCATGTAGGACCTGATCGGTTAGCTACTGCTGAACACCACGCCTCACTCCAAACAAAGCCAGGACTGCAGACTTATATATTTTTAGTTTCTTGTGCTTATTAATCTCACCGGACGCACGCACAATCCTTTTCATGTCCAAAAGGCTTAACAGTTGTTACGTTAGTTTTTGTTTTTTTATACGTCAGGCAGTTGAATTCCAGGTGTGGGAGGCGTTAAGTGTGTGCTCTGACCTTTGACATCATTCCTCTGATTTATTTGATCCCTCATTCTGAAACATTTTATGAGATATGCTTTCTTACTAAGATTTATATAAGAAGAGTCGCACAGCTGATGAGCTGTTAATGTTAAATTAGGAGCCACTGCCAGGATGCAGTTAGCTTAGCACAAAAGAGTGGAAACAGGGGAAACTTGTTTCCCTAAAACCTGACTTCATTCAAAGATTAAACGTTTGCGCCTACAATTACGCAGTAGTCATTATGTGCCATAAATAACAGTTGAAATAATACTTGAAAAATTAACATGTTAATTGGCGAGCTTTAGAAGTGAGTTGTTGAGTTGGTGAGCTGTTTAATGGAGACAGCCAATTATTTCCAAAAATGAAAATTTCAACCTCAAGACTCTTACAGTTATTAAATTCAACTCCTCTGAGCCACATTTTTTTCTTTTTTAGAGAACTAAAAAAAATATATACATTTTTGATGCTCCTTTATTAGTTTGCCTGCTTCTTTGGCAATCAAGTGACACTTGAAAGCAGTGATGATATGATATCAGCCAGATTTGAATTAAACAGCAGACATGGGAGCAGCCTGCGGGGTGTGGTGACTGTTTATAATGCTATGCAGTGAGACATGCTTAACAAGAGGAGAGCTCGACGTGGCATTCAAACGCTGTGACAAACAGCCGGCATGCTTCATGCTTGGCACGTTTTCACGCAGGTGGACTGACAAGTGTTTGAGACAAGATGAGTAGAAGGACCCAGAAGATAAGGCACGTTCTGCTCAGACACTTCACACTTTGAAAACAAAATTCTGTTGAGATAATGGGGAGAAAACTACGTGCTTAAGAGATGGCCCGATTGATTAAAGTCTGATCTCTGTCATCAGGCTGCACCTCCATGTGGGCCTTTTCAGGTAAAGATGGTGGACAGCCTTCTGTCATCGTGTCTGTTAAAAATGGCTCCCAAAAAGAAAGGGAGGATGTGTGTGGAGGCCTAAAAATCCTTCCCTGAGCTTCTTTAGGAAATATTTGTATACTTCAAAGAAATCCCAACCAACTGATTTTGTTCTAAGCTTCATGAGTCCAAAATGAAGCTTTAGCATCCCCTCCCAGTGAGCCGTGAGAGACCCACAGGAACCTGCACAACAGCGCACAACTGCTCTGTGTGTGAGGCAGAGGCAACTAGTGTCCAGATGGACCAGCGTGTTCTCTGAAGTGTTTGAAATGTTGTGTCTGGAGACCACCCTTCAGGCCACCTGGACCCTGTCATCATACACACACACACACACACACACACACACACACACACACACACACACACACACACACACACACACACACACACACACACACACACACACCCCTGTAAAACTGGAGCATAAGCACAGATGATCACCTC
>VUQG01014068.1:1479-19976 GCA_015106755.1 Etia nguti | reverse complement strand
AAATCTCTCTATCAGAACATGCTATATCATGTTTAGGTGGAAACTAGCAAGCTAACTTCTAACTCCGTTAAATTTAATGAATTCTGTTTTCATGGATGCCTGGATGTTAAACTTAATTGTTACACCTGGTAAAGCAGCAACGCTGATCATTTTATTAAAGATGAAAGAATTTAGACAGTTTTTAACTCTCAGTGATGCCGCAATGTTCGTTTGACTTTGGGACCTGAAGCAGACGAAGTTTTGGACCCAGATTACTCCGGGAGGCTCCTGACTACGGTAGCTGTAATACTCCGACAATCCATCAAGCGGTGCGGCTCCGTAGCTTACCAAAGTCGTACTAAAAAAAATTTTGACATATTTTGGAGCGCCGTGTACCACATAAAATCGGTTCGAGGTCAGTAAGCACAACCAGAATTCATACATAAGGCGCACCGGATTATAAGGCGCACTGTCAATTTCTGAGAAAATTAAAGGATTTTAAGTGCGCCTTATAGTGCGGAAAATACGGTACTAGAAATCCAGTAGCAAGGCATCACTTGGGGCTAGATCTGCTTGGCTGTTCTTCCCAGTCACACACCTTCAGGTTTTACTGTCATTACCCACTTGTAATTAAGTGCCCCAGTAAGACAATGAAGCCCGCAGTTATGCACATTCCAGCAAACCACCCAGAGACTCCAAGATGCCCAGTATTCTTAACTGCTGCTTAGCACAGAAGGCCTAATAACAGACAGGACCAGTTCCCCACCCCAGAGGTGCAGGAGGAAAAACTCCTTTCATCCTCAATGGAAAAAACTAACATACAGGTTACCAGGTCCCAAATTTACCCAGTCCCTCTCTTACAGGGACAGTTGGTATAAGGTGTTTGTCCTGATATGCTGTGGTTGGTTGTCCAGTCTTTTTCTAATTCTAATGTCACAAACTTTTAACGTGCTAAATGTAACTGAGGCCTGTAGAGTCTGAAATGCAGCTCTTGGGGTTTTTTGTAGTTTCTCGAAGCATTGCATAGTCTGACCTTGGGTTAAATTTGCTGGGAAGATTAGTGACTGCCTTGAGTGTTTCACATTTGTGAATAATATTTTTCACTGTACAATGATGGACTTAAAATTGTTTTGGAAATGGCCTTACATCTCTTTTTATAAACCCACTTCTGGACAGCAACAATTGCTCTCTAAGTTTGTCACTGGTGATGTTTGGCTTTCTTTTTGTTAACTAAATAATGTATTTATTTATTGTGTATATAGTGTAATTATTACATATTCCAGTTAGTACCTATTAAGCCGTAGTAAAGCTTGCCAATCAAACTTTTCTACATTCTTGTCCTCCCAGGCTGCAGAGGCTTTTCTCGTCTTGATATTTTCAGATGCCAACCTGTGTGCCATCCACGCCAAGAGGGTCACTGTATTTCCTCGTGACATTCAGCTAGCCCGGAGGATCCGTGGGGTGGATAATCTGTAATATTCCTAATCCTGTAACAGAAATACATTTGTTTCATTGTTGTTTTACACATTCATACTATTTTGATTTAGTTTAAAGTACATTACTGTTGTATTAAATGTTTTCTAATTGTATGCTACATTGTGGAGAGTGGAGGTTTGGTTCATTTTAACATGTTGACTTAAAACAAATGGCAACCAATGAAACCAGAAGCTTGTTCAGTACCCCCTCCCCCCCCTTTTTTTTTTAAACATTGGAGAGGGGTTTTACTTTGCAGAATATATTTAATGTGTCAGTGTGATCACTGTTCTTTTTGTAATATCTGATATGTGTATATATTGTTTTACGTTGTATTAAACTTATATTCTTTTTTTCTACTGCATGTGCCTCGTGTCTTTGATTTGGACAAAATGTATTATTTTATTTTATCATTATGCAATGGAAACAAAAACCACAAGAGGTTTTCTCAGTTGTACTTTCGCCTCTCAAAGCAATCTGGTCTGTTTTCTTTGATCTTGGATATCAGCAAGGATCACTTATTAAATATTTTCTCTTTTCATTTTCTGTTACCCCTGGAGTTATTGGACAGTTATTGGTCTAAAAGAAAGACAGAAGTTATAAAATAGTTATATAATTATTATTGAGGACTTGTGCTAAACAGCTGTCTGTGATCCTGAATTATACACTATGATGCCAAAAGTATTCACTCACCTATCCAAATCAATGAATTTAGGTGTTCCAATCACCTCCATGGCTGTAGTTGTCAAGCACCTAGGCCAGCAGAGTGCTTCTACAAATATTTGAGAAAGAAAGGGTCTCTCTGAGGAGCTCAGTGACTTCCAGAGTGGTACTTTGATAGGTGCCACCTGTCCATCAAGTTCAAATTGTGAAATTTCCTTGCTACTCAATGTTCCACAGTCAACTGTTAGAGGTGGTATAACAAAGTTAAAGCGATTGTGTCCGAGTTGCTGTCATTCCCAAAGTGGTAGGCAACATAACATGACATAGTGGGGTCAGTGGATGCTGACCCCAGTGTATTTTCAGCCTGTCTGAAGCAGAACAAGATCCTATTGTTATGGTAAACAACCTGTTGGGTTCTTGTACTGAAGTCAACACCATCAGAGCTTAACAACTATCACACAGTTGCCCTCCCATCATATGTGAAGAAGGTGCAGGGAAGACTAGTCTTGGTCTCTCTAAGACCATGACTGAAAAAACAAATTGAATCCAATTAGATTTTGATATTTTCATATGGGAATTGATCCTGCAACATGAAATGCTGGTATTGGAAGCATCTATATTTCAGGATTGCTCCTCACGTCACTACCTCTCAGTCAGTGAGTGAGATGGTAGACAGCAGTGAGGAGGAGAGTGCAAGTGCAACGCAAAAACTCATAAATATGAATGGCACCCGTAAACGAAGCAGCACCTGGATGCAGTTTAAAGAAGAAGCAGATACTAAGAGGAGAAACCGAATCTGCCCATCCAAGCTGAGGCATTTGATTTTTCTGAATGTCAACCTGCACAGAGGATGTACTGTTTGCCTACTGAGTTTGTTCTGTTCCTGTTCTGTGGATTTATTTGCATTTTTTTTTGTTTTTGTGTTGAATTAAAATATTAAACAAAAGTAAGAATGCCTGCTTTTGTAACAGAACAAATACACAAAATTAGGCAATTATAAGGCTTGTCATAAAAACACTAAATGGAAAAGGGTTTATCAACACATAAACCATTTATATTTGCTAAATAAAGCTAAAGTATGAGGCTACAGATGATAATAAATTAAGAGCCATTTGGGAGCCAAAAGAGCCAGCTCTTCTTTGGGAGTCGTGCCACAAGAGCCCCATCACTAACTAACCCATGCTGCAGAACTTTGGAGTAAGTCGCTGAAACTTGTAAATGACAAGAAAGCCCGTAAACTTGTTGTACTATTCAGTAAGTTCAATTTATGTTAAAAGGAGGCCTCCCTATCTGAGATGTGGATCATGATTTTCCTTTCTGTTAACACTGTTTGTGCCTATGTTCTCAAATTCTACAATGAACTTTTTTTGTCCTGTTTCTTTCTTTTGTTATTTCTCTTGTTTTGTTTTTTTGTTGTTGTTTCTTTTTCTCTTGTTGTTATGCTCAACCGAATAGATGCATGAATAAGTAATGGTGCGTTATATGCTGTTGTTGACAAATAAAGTTCATTGAAAAAAACAAACATGCTGCAGACTGAGCTCATCATGTGACCGGACGGGAAGCCAAATGATGAACTTCCGGTTGTGAACTAACGTGGCGTTCATGTTATTTCAAATTGTTGTAATAATAAACTTCTAATTTGTACATGCCTTTCGCGTTGGCACCAATGGCCAGTCCGAGCTTCCTGTGAGAGTTACATTTTTGTGATGGATCCGATATATAACATTCAAAAAACCTCAAATCAGGAAAAATCCACTATTCTGTGTAATTAAACTTGCATTCAGCGGGCATTGTGTTGTTGTATAATATTAATGTGTAGTGTTTTCATCCACAAACAAAAAGTTGTTTTTCTTACACCAACAGTCACACAGCTGAATTAGTGCCCGTCACTCCTCTAAACCACTATCTTTCAATGTATTTTCATCTGTCCTACATGACTTGAACGCGGCCTCAACATCATATTCCGGAGGAGAACGGCGAATTGGTAGTTGGTAAAAGCTGTTCTTTCCTAGTTTGTGTGAAGCTGAAGATTTATCGCGCTAGAATTAGAACGTAAACTAAAAACGATGGACTAGTGTGCGACTCTAATGGCTTTTGTACTTCGATGGTGAGACGGTATTGGGATGTCGGGCACCAACATGGAAACAAAAAGAGTGGAGATACCCTCCAGCGTATTGGACGATCTCTGCAGGTAACTTGGTGGTTCCTGGGGACCTCTAACACTGTTATTTACTTTCCATTGAGATTTAATTGTTATCACAAAAACCGATTAAGTGGTATTCCGATGAACAGAAAAGTCCAAGATCAAGACCAGTGGCGTCTACAGCGCATGGTATTATCTTTGTAGCTCTCCGTAGCTCAGTCAGTGTGTGTACTGTGAACACAGTAAACGGTGCACTGATTATTATTTATCCGTAGGATGACCAATACATCAAACCGAAATCCACCCTTTCAGAAGGAGCGTGGGCGAAGCACTGTATCACGAGTTAATCCAGTGGCTGGTAACACCAATTTCCACCCATCGTCGTAGGGTAATGGATTCAAACAGTAAAGGCTTGAATACAACAACTTTGACTTCGTGGGAATAATGTCATTTGCTCAATTACAAAACCAATTTGCACGTCCCCCATAAGTTTTGATTAGCTACCTAGATTTAAGGCACTACACCATCGGCACTGGGAGTGGGAAGGATTGGAAAGATGAACGGGTACTGACTAATATGTTATTACGGTAACTGAAAAACATCTGAGGACTAGGATTCGTGTCTCACACATCTATAGAACGCTAGTAAATGACATGGCACAAAATACCCTCAGTATAAAGAAAAGTGGGAGCTTGAATTAAATCTGATGACTGAGGAGAGCAGCTGGTATATTGGCAGGATATGAAAGGGGACAATATTATTATTCTCTGGACCCCATGGTGTTGGTATTTAGAGTAAAATGATATAGGAAAAGAGCACAGATATATATTCAATGTTTCTATTGTTTGCCAAGAAGCTCTCAACTGTTAACTGAAGGAACATCACCACCTGATTCAGTAGATACACGGACTGAAACACATTTTGCTGCTAAGTATATTTGGTTGATTATACAGCCGAATATGGATAGATTTGTCTTACAATGGACTCCAGTCATATCACACTTGAATGCCTAGCCGCCTAAATATAACCAGATGCTCAAAAAACAAAACAAAAAAAAAACCAGCATGAGAATGAAATGGGGCTTTGTCAAGGAATGTTTTGGCAATATATGTTCAGTGTTGTTTACAAGAATCACAGAGAAAGCAACTCTCAGCATTAGCAAAGTTTATCTCAGTTCCCCATTCAAACTGTTTATCTACAGTTAATTGGTTGGAATCTGGTTGATGCCATTCCTTTCAGCTTTAAAATGCAAAAAACTGCAACATTTGGCAACAGGGAACAGTACAAACACAGAGTCAACCATAAATGCATGCAGAGCAACACAAAGTATAATGACAGTACTGTAAAAGGAGAAACTCCACATACATTATCTGGTCCTAATCCCATTTCTTCATTGTTTGTGCTTCCCCAGCCGGTTCATCCTGCACATCCCCAGTGAGGAAAGGGACAATGCTATCCGAGTTTGCTTCCAGATCGAGCTGGCTCACTGGTTCTATCTGGACTTCTGCATGCAAAACACTCCAGGAGCTCCTCACTGCGGGATAAGAGACTTTGCCAAAGCTGATATCCTTACATGTGACCAACATTTTAAATAACTTGTGATTTTAAAAAAAAAATCTTTTTTATAATGTGTATTACTTTTGAAGGCATTTTTTGTAATGACAATAGGCAGTGTAGTTGTCCAGGCATCTCTTCAGGTTATCAGACGAGGTGTGGTTGCTGTTTATGTTATTTCATTTTAGCAGAGATAATTTTTCTTGACTGCTGCAAACTGTTCCATCACTGTCCATTTCTGTTGCCTCACGGAGAGGATGTGCAGAAAGTTCTTGAGCAGTGGAAGGAGTACAAAATGGGTGTACCCACTTACGGTGCAATCATTCTAGATGAATCCCTTGAAAATGTGAGTTGTTGTATAGTCATACACTGCAATGGCTGTGAATTCTTTGACTCTATTTTAGCCACCGTATTAATTAGTGACAGCATTGTATTTGTATGTTGAGATCTGGTAGCACTTGGAGAAAAAAACTCCTCAATATGGCAAATAATCTCAGCAAGTGGTGTAGTAATTAGTATGGAAGTGGAATATTGTTATTCTCTGTACCCTATCGTGTTGGTACTTGATTCTTAAGAAAATCTGGATAGTAGATTATAGAATGGAGCCTAGTTTATTTTAAAATATTTTCTAAACTTCCAGAATAACAAATGGTATTGACTGCAACGGATTCTTATAATTTAAATGATAAATAATGTTCCTGGGTTTGTAATGGGGAGAAAAATGTATTGAATATAATGTACTGAATATTTTGCAGGTGCTTTTTGTTTGAGGAAGTAAAATCCTCTTTGGGCTATCATGCATCACACGATGACTCTGGATGTGTAGTAATGTGGTTTGGCTTCTACATCAAAATTACTACAAAGGCCTGCTATACTCGTGGGGGCTATGTTTTCATACAAAACCTTGAAGCCATGCTATTTTCCTAGAATTGGGATGCTATAACAATATGTAGTATAAAAATTTTGTTGCATTACTGTGTCTGCAGTAATGCAAAGCAGATGCAACGCGGCTATGATGTCTGACATGTTGCGCTGAGGTAGGTTCATGGGTGGTAGTTGGATAGGACCGGTACGTTTTGGGAATCATTGAGGGTCAGGACTTAGCCATTCTAGGTGTGTCTCATCCATTAGCAGCTGGTTCATTTATGCTGCCAGGCACTCATGAAGCGCAGTTAGCTTCTTTAGCCTGTATGTGTGGATCATGTCAGGGCCTGGCGCTATCCAACTCTTCATGCTGGACTCTTTCTTGGATGTCTGCCACTGTGATATGGATAATGGAGCCTGTTCAGGGATATATATCAATTCAGTTCAAAGCCTTTATTGTCACTGCATTTGAAAACACAATGACATTTGAATGGCATCACCCAGTTGGCGACCAAACGCACATGGATACATGTGTCTCACATGTAAGCAGTGTGAACAAATAAATTAACAAAAAGTAAGAAAAAGATTAATTTAAATGTGCATCATTATAAATACAAAAAATAAATATTTAAAAAAATCTCCACTTTATTCATATTGAAAACAGATTTGACACAGTAAAGTAATTACACACTGATTGTTTGTAGTTATTGCACTTGAACTGTTTTTGTGTAGTTGTTTTTGTTCAGGGTTATTATTGCCTGTGGGAATAAGCTGTTGAGCCTACTGGTTCTCGTCTTCAGAGACCTGAAGCTCTTGCCTGAGGGCAACATTTGGAACAGGTGATGGCCTGGATGTGAAGACCCACTGACGATTTTTATGCCCCTGCTGAGGTAGTGTTCAACCTCAATTTGCTGGAGGGATGAGAGGTGGCAGCCTGTGACTTTTTTTTTTGTGCTGTGTTTATGATATGCTGTAGTCGTTTTTTGTCTGTGGATGAGGAGCTTGCATATCACACTGTGATGCAGTATGATAGCAGGTTCTCTTTGGAGGAGCAGTAGGACACCAGGAGCTCCATCTGCAACCTGTTTCTCTTCAGGACTCTAGGGAAGTGCCGGCGCTGCTGAGATTTCTTCACTGTGGCGCTGGTGTGGGCAGTCCAGGAGATGTTCTCTACTATGTGGGTTCCTAGGAATCAGAAATCCTGGACCCTCTCTACAGTCTCCATTGATTTATAAAGGGAGATGGTCTGCTCTGTACTCCCTGAAATCCATGATGACTTCCTTCCTTTTCTTTGTGTTGAGGGTGAGGCTGTTCACAGAGCACCAGGTGGACAGCCTCTGGACCTCATCTCTGTCGGCAGTTTCAACTCCATTTGAGATGAGTCCAACTATGGTGGTGTCATCTGTGAAATCTATTATGAAGTTAGTGGTGTGGATTAGTGTGAATCATGAGTGAGTAGTGAGTATAAAACCAGGCTCAGGACACAGCCTGTGGGGAGCTGGTGCTAGTTGTGAGTGTAACACACACACAAATTAGTTGCGAGTGGAGGAGAGGTGGGAGTCAAACTTTACTGTTTGTTGGCAATTTGTGGGGAATTTTTTAATCCAGATGCAGGTATGAAGGGGGAGACCAAAGGCAGATGGTTTGTTTATTAATATGTCTGTAATTATGTCTGTTATTATTGTATTAAAGGCAAAACTGTAGTCGATGAAGAGCATTTGCACGTGGTTTCTCCATTCGATTTTGCTTGTAAGTGAACTGGTGTGGGTCTCAGGATAAGGCTTTGGCTGGCTTCTGGCTTTGATGTGTTTTAATACCAGCCTCTCAGAACACTTCATAGCAACAGTGCGACCAGTCTGTAGTCAGTCAGACTGTCAGGGGTGGATTTCTTGGGCACAGGGAGGATGATTGCAGACTTCAATCATATTATTATTATTCCGGATGGGTCTTTTTTCCTCAAACCTGGCAAAGAACTGATTTAGGTCTTCTGCCAGATAGACACTGATGTTCTGGGGAGAGTTGCTGCCTCTTTTGTAGTTTATCAAGTGTATGAGGTCTGGAATCATTGCTGGTAAAGTGTGTGTGTGTGAACACTTGTGCATGTGTTCGGTGAATAAAAGGATTCTATGTGCTTCAACTAACTGGTCTGTTTTATTTCAATTTCAGGTACTGCTTGTTCAGGGCTACCTTGCAAAATCTGGCTGGGGCTTTCCAAAGGGGAAGGTTAATGAGGATGAAGCGCCAAATGACTGTGCAGTTCGTGAAGTAAGTCATGCATTTCTTAGATCAATTTAAAGCAATAAAAGTCTCACATCTTAAAATTCCTTTAGTTCTTATTTGATAATGATGGATGCTTTCCAGGTGTTAGAGGAGACGGGCTTTGACATCAAGAACCGTATCTGCAAAGATGTTTACATAGAGCAGAAAATCACTGACCAACTAGTGCGGCTCTACATCATACCAGGAGTGTCCAAGGATACAAAGTTCAACCCCAAAACTAGAAAAGAGATAAGGGTAAAAAAACATTTTTTTCTACCTTTGGGTCCAGATTTATTAATATCTTGAGCTAGTGCAATGCGTCTTTTGTCACTTTCAGGATGAAAACGAATTAAAATGTAGTAAATAAAAAGGATGAACAGAGAAGCCCAGAGCCCCCTCCTCAGCCATCTCCTCCAGCTCTTAGCTGACACCTTTTTAGGCAAGCTAAGAGATGTAATCTCTCCAGTATGTCCTGGGTCTATCCCTGGGTCTCTTCCCAGTAGGACACACTCAGAACAGCTTACCAGAGATGTTCCCATAAGGCATGGGAGGTGGTTTAGGCATCATAGTCAGATGCTCAGACCACTTCAGCTAGTTCCTTTTGATGAGGAGGAGTAGTGGCTCTACTCTGACTCCTTTCTGGATGACTGAATTCCTCACTCTATCACTAAAGGTAGGGATGGGAATCAAGCGCCCGTTCTTCTAGAAAACCGGGTCCCAGTTGTCCAGTTAGTCTGCCTGTATATCGATCCCGCTTATGGTTTCTTGCACTCACACTACAATCAGCTGATTTCAGTTTGTGTGTCAGAGGAGGAAAATAAAGAGACATATGGATATTTATTTTTATTGCACAAAAGGACAAGATAAATGGTAAAGTGAAAAACTGCATCCAGGACAGAAACAACCGCATTATGCTGCTTACACAATTTTGGTTCTTTGCAAGCATCTGCCAAGACAGCATGCTAAAGCTAAGCTAGGTGTGAAGCGGCAGGAAATTGAATTAGCACCTCCATGTCCGAGGCATGGTTCTCAGCCAAGAAAAATGTTAGTGTGCCATCTCCAGGTAAGTGACAAGTTACTGCCCCAAGTGGAGGAGTTTAAGTGTCTTGGAGTCTTGTTCACGAGTGAGGGAAGAGGGGAGCAGTGAAATGGCATAGGAACTGGGCCCGCATGTGCAGTTATAAATACACTGAAATGGTTTGTTGTGATGAAAATAGAGCTGAGCGTGAAATTGTCAATTTACCAGTCGGTGTATCTACAACCCTCACCTATGGTCACAAGTAGTGAACAAAAGAGGCTGTATTGTTTTTGTCCACTGCTCCTGCATTCACCCTTATCATGTCTGTCACACTTTATGCACTACTCTTGATAGATTGCAATGATAATGATTGTGTTGATTGAAAAACTGAAAAAACCTTGCTCCCAATGGCTTAGACTTTTTGCATTTGTGGCATTTTGCTAATTCACCCTACTTATTGAATTTGGTCCTTGATCTGTACTGTCTGTAGCTGACAGAAATGTTTAAACTTTTGATTTGTTTTTGCTTTTTGTTTTGTTTTTTTGCTTTTCTTGTAGAACATTGAATGGTTTCCTATTGAGAAGCTTCCCTGTCACAGGAATGACATGACCCCAAAGTCTAAACTTGGACTTGCCCCAAACAGGTTTTTCATGGCCATTCCATTTATAAGGTGTGTTTCTAGAAAACAACATCTAATCATTTTTATTGTCCAATTATCCATTGATAGCTTTCAATTATAGCAAGACACATAAGTTTGTTTTCTTTCTGGTAATAAGCTGAGTAAATAAATATCACTCTTGTGTCTGTTTGAAATTCAGGTGAAAATTGTTGAGCCTAGCTTATCATGAAGACTGGAAAAAGGTCGCACTGACACTGGGCCAATTTTAGTACTTCTACTATATTGTACTTCTACTTCTACCAGCACTTCCTAGAAGTTGCGTGCTAATGTGCACTCTTTAGTCTCACCATGGTCTTGTGAAGAGGAGAAATGTCAATTTCTTTGTCACACTAAGATGATCATCATTACTCTTTGTAATACAGTTATTATTGTAACAAAGTAATTTCCCAAATATATCACGAATAAAGTATTTCTCATCCCAGCTCATCTCCTTTTACACATCCATGGGTTTGGGTACTCCCCAGGGTCAGAATGTCAGTGTGAAGATGTGGTTTCATGTACTATTCAGTGAAATTGGCATGAAATCCATAATAGTAAATGAACAAGTTCATGGAGGGAGAAATGGATAAAAAAGTAGCAGCTGCTCTGAAATCAGTATGGATGTCAGAGATGATCTGCTCCTTAAGGTCATCAGATCTGAAAATAGAACTAATGATCCTTACCTATATAAGTTAGCCTTCTTTTTGTAATTTGGTCCAGTTAATGCATATTGACCAACCAGTTGTCCAGATGATCTAGAGACCACATCCCTGAAATCTGTCAAACCTCTGAACTGTCTAAATAAAATGTTGCATCTTGTTTGTTTGCCATGTTTTTGATTTTATGTCTAATGGCAGATCTTCTCCTTTACTTGTGTAGACCACTGCGAGACTGGATTAGCTGGAGAAAAGGCGAGTCAACAGACAGTGATGAGGACTTTGCAAACATCAGCAACATTCGGTAAAAAAACAATTCTGCCACAGAAATCCCACGCAGTAGTCAGTTCAATTCAATTTTATTTTTATAAGGCCCAGTCACAAAAACTGTTACCTTAAGGCGTATTATTTTATAGGGTAAAGATCCTGCAATATTAAGCAGGTTTTATAATTTTCAAATCTATGAGTCCGGCAGGGTCTGTTTGGGTCCCTGTTATGTTAATATTGTCATAAGACAGTGAAGGCAAGGGTCAATGCCAACTTCCGTGTTCCTACTTGTTTTTTCTGACTGTACAGACTCGTCGGTAGAAAATTTACATCACAATCCCCCAGCTATACACACGCCCAGGTCGTGGACTTCAAGCAAACTTTAAAGAAGTATGACAGGAATGACTACTCAGCTGTCGGATCTCCACCTGTCTGTGTTCATGTCCGCAACCAACTGTAATCCAGGCTTTAGAGAGAAACTCCGACAATCAGACAATCCCCTATTGCCAAGCACTTGACGACAGTAGGAATTACCTTTTAACAGTAAGCCTCTGGCACAAGCAGGTTCAGGGAGGGGCAGCCATCTCTCATGTGAGGTATCACCAACTCTGCAATTCCCGTCAGCTCTACCGAGATTTATACCTTCTGGGAGCTTGACACATTTGCCTCAGTCCTAGCAGCAGGCTTTTCTAGTTTTACCATTTACCATTCAAAGCATGTAAGACTAAAAGGCACATTGACCCATTCATACAGAACATTATTCCATTTCTTAAATATTGTTTGTTTGTTTGTTTGTTTGTTTGTTTTGTCCCTAGATAGATTTTTCTCCAGGTTCTTTGGTGTCCTTAAAAAATCTAGAGACAAATTGAAAGTTTTCATCTAAATTTTCCCAAGTGCTTTTTTAACAGAGCAGGTTTATTCTTTTAAAAAGTATAAATTACGTCTATTCGCACATAAAAAGAGAATTATTTCAGAAAAAAATGGCCAGGGTCAATATTATTTGATCCCTAAAAAAATATATATATATATATATTATTATTGAGCCATACCACAAAGCACTACTGTGCAATTATGTGCTTTAGCCTTGTGATGCTCAAACCTTGTAAAGTCAAGTAAAAAGAACTGTTGATGCTCACAAAGAAGGACATGGATTTTGTAACAGGCTTTGTGTAATTGTAGCCCCAAATAGACTCAGACTGTTTGGACTCACAATGCAGATTTCACTTTATTTGCAATGCAACAGTTCACAGACCACAGACCAGCCAGCTCTGACATCGTCGACTCTCTGACTCTCCGGCGTGCAACTGAAATAGCCTCCCCTGGCACTGCCCCTGGAACCCACTGCACACCGCTCCCCGAGCCACAGACCAACCCCATAAAAGATATGCAGAGTTATCACAGCACTTAAAGTAAAAAAGCTGCAGTGAGAAACATCATCAAGAAATTCAAGGAATGCCACACAGTCAAAATAGACAATCACTAGAACTCTGCATACAAATGGACTGTGAGGTTACATAATATCGATAATGTTGACACTATTAGTTTTTGGAAATCCTTGGGAATTTTTCTGTCTCTCTGAGATGGGCAGACTAAGCAATTTACCATCATGTGTACATGGAGCACTGAGAGTACTCCATCTGGGCTCTCAATGCTTTTAAAAGCATTGTTTTGTTTATGCATAAACATAAGCAAATCAAAGCATGAAATGAAATTCCCACACTTTCATAAATTGCAGCAATTTCACAAATCCATTTTTCTTCTCTTCCTTCTGTCTCATAGGCCAAAATCTCGTCACCTCACAGTTAGCGATCCCTTTCCAGGAGAGAGCTGGACAAAACACAAGCAGCAGAAGACTTTGGGCCAGTTGACCCAGTTTGAACTGAACCAGGTTAGAAAAAGACTACAGTCAGTCACCATGTGATAACAGCAGGCAGATAATTAAAAATGAGGGAAAGAATCTGTCAGTAAGTGTAAACATTCATTCAGCCTATGTCCTGATAGAAAATGTACTTCTCAGCAAGTCCAAATGAGAAAGCTAAACATGTATGAACAGGCATTTGTTATGTTCAAGTTGCATGTGGAGTACTCAATGGGATTCAAGTCCAGACTTTGACAAGGCTTTATTAAATACTTCTGATATCACTGTATATCTTACACTTTATTGTTGTTTTACCTAAATTAGTAATTACTATATAGGTATAAGATGGGAAGTAGAATCTGTCATTTGTTATTATAACCACAGTCATCTCATAAAATCTGTTCTTTACTCTGTAGAAACCAAATGTGAAAGGGAATGGGAAGAAATTTCAGGACTTGCCTTATATGAAGAAAGGCTCTTGTGACAATGGAGCCAGCAACCAGCAGGTGAAAATCATATTAGTAAGTGCAAAAACATTTTTGGTCAAGATAGCGGTTTTTAGTAACCAGAGAGGCCTCAGACATTATGCTGACATTTAAACCAGAAAAAAGCTTTAAGATCATCAGTCATAAAAAAGCACATACACTTTCTGCTGGTGCAACTTAGCTAAATATTAAGGGTTTCAGATTCTGTTTTTATTGAATATATAATATTAGTAAGCATTAAGCATTTAAATTTGGCATCTTGTAAATAATTAATGAATTACAAGCATCACACCCTTTAACTATTTCTACAGAAGGAAGATAAAAGACTTCAACCGCGAAGACTACAAGACAGTTTTGAGAGAGGTATGATTTTTCAGCACTCTGACATTCTACTTGGTCGATAGCCTTTACAGAGATCGATGGGTGTATTTATACTCATTTGACCAAAGGAGCACTTAACAAGACAAGATGTTCCTTTCACTGCAACTTCTCTAAGAGCCTTCTGGACAGTCAGTATTGGCAAATGCTCCTTGGACCCATCATATCACATGTTGTAAACACTGTTAATAAAATGCATGTAATATATCATTATCTAATGGAGTAATGCTCACAATAGGAGTGTATTCAATAAATCTAACTGCTTATAAGTAAATTTCATCTGAATCTATTGAAATAATGGTGATAATTCAGATTAGATCAAATGGATGCAGTGCTACAGTATTCTACCCTAAGTATGTTTGTATTATCTGTCAACAAAAAGATCAATTGATTGTTGGGTTATTCAGTACTAAAATGTATAGTAATATAAATCTTATATAAATGACTTTCATGATTTATAGCAAATTTTATCAGCCACACTGTGAACATATGAGCACACTGTGATCTCTATAGAGGAGATGGGTTCTCAAAGGAAAACAGTAGTTATGTATTAGTCCCATTGACCCGAATGGTTGACCTTCTCTCTGGTGTCTTTGATGTTCATTCCAGTCTGTGCTAAACATCCTGGTACTCTAAACAACCGGTACCGGTCCGTGAGTCGTTTGGTACCAGGCCGTGAGAGTTGAGGCTCGGGTGTGAAATTTATGGTTTTCAGGGTTTTTATCATTAAATCTGTTTCCCTGGGTCTTTGTAGTTGTGTGTCTTATTTTGAAAGAAATATTTACACGTTACCGTAGCGACCAGAGATCTTTAAGGGGCAGAGAGGAGGATGTTACTCTCAATGTTGTTGGCGCATTTCAGGAGGACGCTGCTAATAAAGTTACACAATTACAGAGTGAATTCGTTTTTATTATTATATTTACAAAATACTGCAGTTTTTGTCTTGGTCGTATCATTTTATTTTGTTGTATTTATCTGCGGCACCTTAAAGGCCGGTCCGTGAAAATGTTGTCTGACATTAAATGGTCCGTGGTGGAAAAAAGGTTGGGGACCGCTGCTCTAATGCATCAAGTTACGTTTGGAGCAATAATATCATTTGGTGTGACAAATTAGTTTTCATTTGTGTGCTTTCCATTTTATGCATATGAACATTTCATTTCATTTCATTTCATTTCATAGATGATGATCACTGATAGCCCCCAATTTCTTATCACACAGTTAAACGGGTTTTTCTTTTCACAGATGCAGCTCCAAGCAGCTCCTGCGGTCATCAAGAGAGTAGAGACTATGAGCCAATGCTGTCCTCTAAGGCCTTCCTACATTTTAGATTTGACAGAGACGCCATCATGAAGAGTTTCGATTACTGATATTGTTGATGCTGATCTGTGCCTCCTGTGTAACGTCAAACCTTGATCTCAAGAGACTTTCTAAATTAAGGATATGAGTAAACAAGGGATATTAAGGATGTGACTAAACAAGCTCCTTCTCATCTTAACTTGCTTTTCATGCGCATGTGTGTTGCCTTTTGTCAATGGCAACACAGAGTAAGTTTTGCTGAAGGAGGTTAAACATAGTAGAGGACTGCACTGGTAAATCAGTAACTTTTTACAGGCAAATGATGTTTTGAAAACATTTACTTTGAACTTTTTAAGTACATTTTTGATGACAGTAAAAAGTGGGAAATTAATCCTTAGTGCATTTGGCCAGGAAATCATTTTTGAATTTGTCGTGTTATATATTGGTTTTAACCTATAACATATTTAGATAATAGTTTCCTCCAGTAATTCAGTTAAGTAGCAAACATCTTGTGCACGGTGTCTTTTAACAGTGAAACTGGCTTAATTATATTACAGTGTTCTTCTTTTTTTCCTCTCAAGAAACTTGAGATTTTATGTAGAAATGTAGAACTTTGTATAACATCTCTGAATAATGACTTGGGAAGGAAATAAAGTTGTCTTCAAATTGAATGTCGTTAAATTCATGTTACTCTGTCAGTGTATCACTCTATGACTGCCAATATTAAAATCACTAAATGAAGCTGATGTTTGCAGATCCAAGAAGTGAAAAGGTCTGCCATTATGAGAATGACCATGAAGCAGGATACCTCTTTTATTTTGAGTAGAGTTGAACTGAACCGAAGACGATTCAAATGAAAATGGTGGAGGACTGCACAAATGTCTCCAAGTTTAAATACGAAATTACAAGTGAATTTCACATTCAGTTGAATTAGCATCATGGTAGTGCAGTACTCATGAGCATGTACACAACAGTTCTAATTTTGGCTTCATGTTTGCATTTTCTCCCTCAAATATGTGCAAATGTACAAGGATGATTTTTTCATATATCATTAAAGCTCAGTCTGACTGTGACTTGTGATCTGCTTTAGACCTTTGTTTCTCAGTCTGTTTCTAACAGTCTTAATTATAGCCTTTTACCACATCTACCATGTTTTACCATGTTTCCTGTGACATTTCTTAACTGTAAAATTTCTCAGTCATAGTAGCACTATCTGACTGCTATGGTATTTTGTTGGCATGAAAACTGCAAAATTTAAGGTCATTTACTATGATGGAGGATGACAGCATTGAGCCACTAGATCTGAAAACAAAAGCAAGGGCAGTTTTATAGATTATAGTTTCATTGAGAGTAACCGTTTTGAACTCTTTCAAACCACATGTCAAGCAGTTCTTATTTTCCTTGGAGGTTTTATGCACTTGAGAGATGATTTCATTGCATTTAGGGTATTTTCTTGTAAAGTGAATCCCTGGGACTTACTTGTACCATTGACTGTAATTAATTTTGTGATGTTTTGACTTTAAATGGGAACGTTAATAAATACTTTTTTTCACTCTCAGAATTAAACTTACTAAAAATAAAATCATACATCAAGAAATACTATTCAATCTGGGCCAAAAGTCCACTGCCCTCTCTCCTAGATATCATACCTTCTGTACCTCCCATGCTGTATGTCATCTGGACCAACTGCCTTTCCAATTATCATTCTCTTCATAGCTGCTCCTTAAACATTTCTCTGCATTTCCTGATTCATCATCTGTCCTCGCTCTCTCATCTTCTCAACACTCTCTTCACTTGTTAGCACATTTCCATCTCTGTTCTTAACCACCCTAACCTGTTACATGTCCTTTCTAGCTCAGTCTCTCTGCTCAGCCAATCAATACAAGTCATTTTTCCCTTCCTCAGTGTCCACCCTTACATGCAACTCAGTGAAAGCCTTTTACTTTACCTTTGTCACCTCTCACTTTGCCATGCACCTAGCATCCCAGTAGTCCTTTCTACTGTATTAGGTGTTTTCCCTCAGTAGTACAGCTATACTTCCCATCAATCTGAGACATCTTCCCTACCACCCAGAGCCTGTATCAACCCCATCTAACCCTCCAGGTTTGGTATGTGTGTGTGATCCTCAAGTTTGGGTCCTTGACCCAGAGGCCTGGGAGTTTGAGTGGTCTGTACAGTATTTTAGCTGTTCTTAAAACTACAGTCTTCTGCACAGAGACCTCTGATGTTGTCCCTGCAATCTGCTGGAGCAACTCTTCCAGATTTGGAGTTTTAGCTCCTAATGCTCCTGTTACCACTCTTGCCAGAGTGAGTGACTCACTTCCTACTTTTTCCAGCCTTGTTCTATACTGTGTGGCTTTTGAATTTGTGACAGCTCAAACCCATGCTCTGTGTGAATTGGAATATAACTTTTAAGTTGATTTGACATGCTTTGAACATTATATAGTTGTGAAAATGGCCTCCCCAAAGTCCCAACTTCAACCCTATTAAAAATCTGTGCGCTATGCTTTAAAGCCAGGTCTGTGCTGGGGAACCAACCAATTAAAATCAATTCTCCCAAGAACCACCACAGAAGCTTTTTGATGGCTACCAAAAGCATCTGGTTGAGGTGCAACTTCCTAAGGGACATTTAATAAAATACTGATGGAGTGTTATATTTGAACCTGTGTGTATACTTTTGACCCTATGAGATGCCTCAGTTTGTAAGGCTGGGGGGCTCCCAGTCTGATGTGGTGGTTAGTAATACTGGGGCACCAAAGGGAATGGTCCTATTGCCACTCTTGTTTACCTTGTACACCTCAGATTTCCATTACAACAGTGAAACATGCCACCTGCAGAAATCCTCTGATGACACTGCAGTAGTTGGGTGTATTAAGGGAGGGGTGGGGGGGGGGGGGGGGTGGGGGGGGGTTGGGGGGGGGGGGGGGGGGGGGGAGGGAAAAAAAG